>BGPT01002874.1:1822-50326 GCA_003297045.1 Symbiodinium sp. clade C Y103
AAAAACACTAAAAGCGTAAAGACCCGTATTTTTAACAAAGGGGCGTATTATGGGTATACCATAACACAGGAGTCCGTAATACAGGTCTATGACCCAAAACGGAGAACAAAGGGGTTCTAGGTATATATATACAGGTGAATTTTACCGCCTGAAAGAAGACTAGTTATCATGCTTCGCAATCAGTATGGTGACGTTGTGGTTACGTCGTTGCAATTCAGCATAAATATATATTCACAAAACCTCCAAATAGAAAGTTGAAAGGATTGCAGGTTAAAATGGCAATTTGTTGATTAGCAAGTGCATTTGGGAGTACCCTGTTTTGAGACAATCCCATGAACGTATATATATATATATACATATTATATGCTAGACTATATACATAGCTCTACATCACCTGTAATTTCAAATGGGTGCCAGAATGACAATAACAATTATGATCAGGAGTAGCTGCATCAGCATAAGCATCAGCATCAGCATCAGCATGATCAGCATCATGTGGCATCATAGAGTGCATTGTGTTTATAACATATGATGGTTGATGTGTGTTTGCTGTTAATTCTGATTGTTGTGGAAACTCTTCGAGCCTGGATGTAGTTTTGATCAATTAATTAAATCAATAGTGCAAAAACATCCAAGTCTAACACATCCATATCGCAATTGCAGGAATAAAGGATTATTGTAATGTCAAAAGATTGGAGAATGAACAAAAGCCACCAACTCAGTGTAACCAAGTGGCATAGTAGTAGCCTTCCGCAGTCGTGTTGTATCCAAACAAGACCTTAGAGGGGTTGGAGCAGTCTGAACTGCCTCTCTCTCCTCTTTTCTTCGATGCATGGGAAAAAATGTGATAAGTGGTGAAAGATTCTCCAGTTATAGCCCAATCAAGAAAGGGATAAATTCCAGCTTTATATGGGCTAAGACACGCTTTCTAGCCAGGACGCGCACCCAAGCACAATCGTAGGCCCAAAGGCTGCTGATGTTCCCAAGAATTGATCATAGATAAGCAAACCCACATTTTTTGGCTCCTGCTGATAAAACTGCATGTTAAGTAGGTGTTTCACCAACTATGCTGGTTTTAAAGGTTCCTGTAACATTGGCATGGCCTAAAATCTATATCCTATGATTGGCCTTCACCAGTCAATGATTGATGATCTTCCCCATACAGTTTTGGTCGTCAACACTTACAAATGGGGTTCTAAATTCCTGCAAGTACGACTATATATGCATACTGTATATTAGTATATTCTAATGTATCATTTACATTAGTTTTTGCCAGCCAGTTTAAAAATTAAAATTTAACTTAGAACTGTTATATAAGGGCTAAAATTATGGGCTATAAATGGCCATCATTTGGCTATAATTGTAGATTTCCTGGATCCATGGCCAATTGCTGGTGATTGAATCGCCCAGCCACATAGAGCTGATCGACCACCTGGCAAATCGGGCGTGGTCAACAAGGCGCAAGGCAACGCCTAGTGGAAATGATACCCACTGCTAAACTCATATAAAATTGCTGCGGAAAAAGTACTATTTCTATCTATTTCTAGTAAATCAACTTAAATCAGCAGTAAATGCTCACCATTTTCAATAGCGACGTTAAATTCCCAAAAGGGATGTTTTTTCGGCGCCTCAAAGGTCACAGAACAAGTTTTTCAACGCAATGGAAGCCCCAAAACTGACCTGCCATGGCAATGGCCCAGTATCTAATTAGCCATGCTAACCATTACTAAGTCGAAATACTTGAAGGATCATCCCACTTACAAAGTGGTTAAATGACAAATGTGGCGATATAGGAACCCTGCTTGGGAAGTCCCCCTTTTTCGTGGCTTATACTGCTCACAAATGTGTGAATTAACCCCAGTTCCATCAGTTGCCCTCCAGTAAACTAACATAGATGTGGAGTTCATCCACTAGTTGTAGATCACTTTCGTAGGGAAACCGTAGGTTTCCCTTTTTTTGGTATGTTTACCCCAGGAGTAACTATCTAAATCATCTTAACTCATGTTAAATCCCCATTCATCACCCTAAAAATCCCGTGAATTCCACTTATAAACCATTGAAACTAGGATCACCAACTGGTGGTTTCCTGAAATAGGGGTACCCCCAAATCAACTAGAAACCCCCAACTAGAAATGGGATGACCCTCCCTAAGCCATTCCCATCCCACGTCATCCGCGATCGTCCCAAAGCCGCCAGGGTCGCCCCAGCACTGGCGGGGTCGAAGTTCTCCGGCGTGGCATTGGCCCAGTCGTAAGTGGTGCTGAAGCTCGTGAAGGCGCTGGCCACCCAAACCTGGACACTGGATCTGATGGGGGAGATGGTGACCTACAAAAATGGGAATGTTGTGGGAATTGAATGGTTTTTTAATGAGAACATGATGGGAATGAGATGTTTATGGGATTTTTCTGTTTCTTTTGATGGGCATATGATAGGAATAGGATGGGAATAGGGCTCAGTATGGGAAGTATGGACCTGCTTAATATGTTCAACCATCAGAAAGTGGGATTGTCTTGGGGACCATGAGGGGCATCATGATGGTGATTGTGGATGACTCTGGGAATTACAGTTAGCCATCAACAATGGGGATTACTCATGGTTCATCGCTTGTTTGGGGGAGCATGCTGGGATGGCGATTGTAGGAATGGACAGGACACCCGATTTTCAGACCGACCTATGGAGAAAATGGTGGTTAAGCAGTCAATCTATTTGATTTTGACCTACAGAACATGGGGAAAAATAGATTTAACATCATGGCTTCAACATTCCAAAAACTGGGTTTTCACCATGGTTTTTAGCATCCAGGACATCAAATCTCCGTGGTAAAAAAACGCGACCTCAGTGACCTCCCGTGACGACTGGAGGTCCCAGTGGCGATCTTGGGGGCTTTGCGCTGCAACAAGGCCATCATCCCCGAGTTGTCGATGAGACCGCCATCGCCGAATTCGTAGGTCGTGGCGGCTTGCGCCTTCCTGAGATAGGAAGATCTGGAATCCAAGAACTGATGAATGGGAAATGCATCTACAACAAAGACTTGGTTTTCATGGGACATCATGGTGATTTAACGGGAATTCATGAGATTTATTTTAATATATATTTTAATGGTATTTAATGGTATGGATTGGTTTCAGGGAAAATTGAAACCGGAAACATCCGTGAAATACATGGTTTTCTGTAGATTGTCCCTTAAGCCAGTCCAGTGATAGATACACCCATTCCTGCAAACACTCCATGATTTTTCGTGATTTTTCCTATGAAATGTGGCCAGCCAGCCATGTTGAGCTACAACTCACAGGGAAGAACCAGTTTAGTCGTCTACGAAATGTTTGACGATGAGATGAATCGCATTAAAACCTTGCTTTTTGATCGGCAACATATTATACCATATTATAGATATACATCAAAATCATATAAAAATATCCCAAATCCAGATTAGTCTAATATTTGGTATGGTCAAAAAAAAAACACGAATTTTCAACAGATCCCAATAGCCACCTCGTCAACACACTGCCGAGCTTCGGCAAGATCGGAGAAGTGACCGGCCAATACTTCGAGCCTCCGGGCCATAGAAATTGTTGATGTTCCCATTAAAAATTGTGATTTTCCATAGTTGTGTGGCTGTTTACCAGAGGGTATTTCGGGCTTGCCATACTCAGAGATTTCAAATGATTTGGAGAATCTTGTCAGATTGGGTGTTGATGCATTTTGGAAATTCAAATGATTTAAAATCAAGAAATTATTTGATCATTGATTACGCAGAAGATTTCAGTCCTTAGCCTGTTTTGTCGATTTGCCTTACTAAACTTTAAACTGACTGTCATGTTGCAATCCTTAGATGATTACCCCCAAAAAGATCCAAAAAGCGT
Organism: Symbiodinium sp. clade C Y103; assembly: GCA_003297045.1. Classification (NCBI taxonomy): domain Eukaryota; class Dinophyceae; order Suessiales; family Symbiodiniaceae; genus Cladocopium; species Cladocopium sp. clade C. Next base: position 5,686 of record BGPT01002874.1, read on the forward strand.
TCAGCTTCTCAACAAAAACTAAGTCAGTCAATGGATGTTCCCATTTTTATGGAACACAACATCCAAGAATGAGTCACTCATGTCAGGTTTTTTCAGATTGTGGGATCCATCATCCCATGCCGGGCATACCGAATCATGGCCAATCTCAGGTATCCTGCATTCCCATTTGCGGTACCAAAATAAAAATCAGATATTGATGTAATGTGGGTAAAACAATGCCATAAACCACCCATTTTGGAATGGTTTATACCGCCTATAAAAATGGTGATTTGGGGGATGCTTTCTTAGTTGTTTGACCCACATTACAAATTGCTATGACCATCTATGATCTATGACCATTCTGTCGACTTTGTTCCCTTGGAACGATTCATGGTGAAGCCACAACTCACCCAGCTGATGCCGCCAAGTCTCGGATGTTGCCAATGTCTCCCGCAATGCGGCTGCAGTTCGCCATGCCTCCTGGTGCCCAACTACCTCGGAACACACGACTGGGATGGTCTGCTGAACTACAATTGGTGTCGAAAAATCTGGAGGTTTTTGAGAAGAGCCCCAGGGTCTCCAAAAACCACGGGCCTTGCAGTTTTTGCTCATGATTCTCAGGGATGTTCGAATGTGCAGGACCGAACTACATGGCTTGGCTTCATGTCATTGGCAGTTTGGATTTGCTGTCTAACCACTCCATACATCTCCATACTGATTTAATCTGATTTAATCATCTTAAATCCCGATGTATATTGGATAAATTGGTTAGAGCTCCATTTTTTGATGAGTCTTGGCCAAGTGAAATCCCATATTCATGTTTGATAGCCCAAATCTTCAAAAAAATATGCCTTAAAGCCTTAAATCTGGAGCTGAGGCTGAGACCACCCATATTTCCTACAGTACCTTTCTTAAAATGCGGACCCCCAAGTCACCATGGATTTCAGTACTAAGTCATGCTCATCCATGACGACTGGATGATTTGGGCCCCCAATGACTTCGGAAACCTTCCATCCTCAGCTTCGCCAGGTGACTGGTGCCCACGGCATAGGGCAAGGCCCAGGGCGCCTTCGGTTCGCCGACAGGGATGCCCTCGCCACCCTGCTGCTTCTTTGGAGCCTCCCCACCGAAGGCGAAGGATTCCACGAAACCTGGCGGCTGGGGGGGGATGGGGATGGGGATGGGGATGGTTGTTGGGCAGGTAGGGTTGTCTTAGGTTGGGAAGCTCCGCAATTTTTGTGATATATACCTAAACATTCCCATGATATAGCATAGTATATTTCTGTTGTGCATATAACTACACTATTGCAATTATTGTCATCATGAACTATCATGTGCTTAGGAAACTTCTGGTTCTCCATTTAATAGGGGATATGGATACCCGGCCCATCGCTCCGAAACCCATTCTGAGATTCTGGTACTCAAATCTCAAATCTCGAAACAGAAAATTCACCATGTTTGATCATTTTCCCACCAAAAAAAACCTCCATTTCGGGAGATTTTCCCATTGCCAAGTTTGATGACACCGGAGGGTATGCAACCAACTGCTGCTTACCCAGGTTTCACACACCCGAGCCTCCGCCAACGGTGCGCTTTGTTTTACAACACTTGTAGAGGTTTTCATCGCATCCACACAAGGCGGCTTTCTGATACCTCACCTGGGCTTTGAAACAGGGGACGCCGGGGGCATCTGGTGTTAACAGACGGGAAGTCCAGAATATCAGCGAAGGTTGAGTGGTGATGAGTCATGTACATTCTAGAAAATGCATGCTTTCTTTTTCGCTCCAGTTCAATGATTCAGTTCCGAACCCTCCCCCAATACATTTAGGATCATTTAAGTATTGATGACGATAAAGTATGTGGAACTCAGGTCAGGTAGCCCATCGGCTACCTTTCGTGACTTATACACAAACATGGGATGTATATACTAGACATTTTTTTCATACCACATTCGAGGATGCATGGCCCAGTTTTCTTCTAATCTATATGTTGTGGTAAATCCAGCAGGAAACTGTGGGGATTGTTGAATCCCGCCCGCCCCTTTCTGGTAAGTTGGTAAGTTGGTAAGTCATTGGGGATTTGTCTATGAATTCCTTGGCTCTTACAACATATCATATGGGATTTATTGATTCTCTCTCCATTGCCTTCTCAAGGAGTTCAGCAGATCTAAAGGACTCTAAAGGCAAGTAAGATACAATTCCGCTCAGATCTCAACCACAATATGGGATTTAAATCGTTAGTTACCGTTAGTTTCTATGAATTTCAGGGGTCTACGCCCTCCTCATCGGCCAAGTCACTTGCTGATCATTGGGATAGAAGGGGCTGCCGATGTAGTCGGGCATTTGTTGAAAGGACACCGCATTGCTGTTGCTCGCCAAGTAGTTCAACGGCGACAAAACCTTGGATGGAACTAGTGCTGGATTCACCAAACCCCAGTCGAGGCAACCAGAGAAAATGCCTGGAAAAACATGGGGTTGAAAATCAACCCGCTAGCCGCTAGATTCCCCAGTCATGGTGGAAATACCTATGGGAAAATATAGAGTAATAATCATGAAGATGATGATGATGATGATGATGATGATGATGATGATGATGATGATGATGATGATGATGATGAATATGATTATGATAAATATGATTATGATAAATATGATTATGATAAATATGATTATGATAAACATGATAAATATGATAAATATGATAAATATGATACATATGAAAAATATGATAAATAGGTACAAATAAGTTTGAATAATTTTGAATAATATGTGCAAATAAAACGAATTATGATGAATAATACATACCTCTCATAAATCATAAACAGCCAATTGAGTATATCATCCACAAGTTGCAAATCCAAATAAATCCAGGAAACAGTGCCGCACATGATGTACATCTTAGGTCGGTCCGAGCGTGGCGTTACGAAGGTTTTCCTGGGCAGTGCCGATCGGCAGGGGTTCGATTTGGGTTTCGTCAACACCAAGGGGATGATAACAACACAAAACGGTGAAGTTGAGGAGACAATTTCCTCCCAACCATATCAAATGCTACCGCTAGAAACCTCCATGGCTAGTTCGGGGACTTTCCCAGCCTTTTCCCAGCCATGTTTGACGACACCGGAGGGTTTGTCTGTGTGGCCCAGTGGCTTCTCCAGCTGAGGGTTCGCGCTCTTGATGCGACTCACTCCCTCATCGTCCAAGGCCATGTAGGACGTCATATCCTGGGCTGCGAGGGCAGCCCCAAATATTTCCCGAAAATTGTTGCGGACTAAAATTGTTATGGCAAACTTCAAGGGGGGAATTGATTGGAAGGTATGTATACCTAGAGAAATCGGTCAGATATATTTATGAAATTGTGGGATGTAAGTGGGATTCTAGCTCAAAAGAACCTACCAATTGGGGAGTTCATTTGGATTTCACAAAATATCCAATAAAAAATGATAGAATCCAATCCCCCTAAGTTAAGAGTTGTTGATGCAGAATGTTGACCCCTGCTTTTGAAATACATGATTTGGTGGAGGGACCGTTTCTACTGCTGAATCATGACGGTTTATTCATACAGGGTTGACCACTTGGTACCTGATGTGGGTACGGTCCAACTTTGGGATTGAGCACAAAGATTAATTCACCTGAAAGAATGCCATTCTGGCCTAATTAGCCCTTCAAATCCATCATTTCAGAAAATCCGGACGTAAGGTCGTGCGTGATCAATTCTAACTAAATGTCGATAGTTATTGCCCCATTTGTTCCATCATATCCCCATCATATCCCCATTGATATAATCCACTCTCAGAGTAATGTTGAAAGTATGAATTACCCCATATCTCGCCATGATTTCCCCTGAAAATTCCCAGCATCTTTCAGCGGATCAAAGTCTCGCAGCAGCCAGCGTGACATCACATGGGGCCACACCTCCCACTCCTCGGCAAGGCCGGTGGCCAAATGGGATGAAATCAGCTGTGCTGTGGTCAAGTTCCATGTTTTTTTTTGTTGGATTTATAGCAACCCTAAGTCATAGATGCCATATCGATACCTTTTTTTCACCTGGAATCCAGTATGGTTTCGACATCCCGGAGATCTCACAGATCCCACCATCCCATCCTCTGCACAATTTGTGGTTCACAAAGACTGGTATGAAACCCCAAGACCTGCAAAGGGATACAACATGATACAACGTTCCACAATTGAACATGTCGTGAAATCGGATGCTAGGTGGACTGGGTGTGGGTTTCAAAGGTGCTAGCTCCAAATGTTGGCGGGCAAGCATGCCATTTGTGGCTGGTAAATTGATTTTTCGTCTGGTGCAAGCCCCATTCTAGCTGGCAAGAAATCACGTGTTCGACGTTCGACATGTTGCGGGCTGCTCAGACCTTCCAAGTACCCCTTAAAGATATGTCAAAATGGAGGAGGGTCCCAAAAATAATAGGTAGATGAATTACCCCATGTTTCTAGGTACTTTGGAGTCTCTAGCTGCTAGCTGGTCACAAATCCAACTCTCGTCACCGAGCATCTCGGCCCACGAATTCAACGCCCGCTTCGGCCAAGATCTTGTCCGAATCGCCCATTACCTCAAAACTATACCCTCTGGTTATTGAAGAGCTTGCGAACTGGAAACAATGGGCCCATTTTACTGTAGGCCGATTTATTTCAATGAAACAAATGATGCTTCACTTGTTAACGCTGCGCTGATGTCCCATAGCAAACTGCCAAATGACCAGAGGCTATCACCGCAAGGCCATGGAAAATCATGGAAATCTCAGAGCTGGAGCCACCAACCCCGATGATCTCATCTGCAAACTTGGGCACCTGTATCACAAACCCTGGCCCCTAAAATACTTTATATAGTTATTTTCATTTTTTACTATTGCAACTACTATTAGTATTGGTATCATTATCATCGTTGATGATTCCCTGTGATTTCCCTTAAATTTATGGTACCCCCTTCCTTTTTTTGGGAGGTCACCGGGAACATCTGCGGTCGACGTGGCAATCCCCGAAGCAATGGCGCCCGGTGCTTTCGAAAGCTCCGACATGGTGAGAAGGGCGGGGGTGGTGTCGGCACCCACCAAGTCCTTGGTAAAACATGCAAAACCATGTGGAAAACCCAGGGTTTTCGTAGGAAAATGATCTAATTGTGTAATAACTATATGTTGATTTGTAACTATGTGTTGATGGAACTATAGTAGTTAGTAGTAAACAACTAGATCTGAATGGAAAATAGTTAACAGAAGTTAACAGCTAATATATCTTAATTACTATAGTTCTCATAGTTAATGTACCATTGGGCAAACAGAGAAAACATGTGGACAACCAATTGTTTGCCTAGCAAAATGATCTATATACACTTCAAGTGTTTGTTCCGCATCTATGTTAGTTTTTCTACATGAGGGTAATGGCAAGAGACTGGAAATCGATTGTGGTTTCAACGTTTCCCATATGGTGGGAAAAGAAAACCATTGGTGGCGAACCAGAACACCAAGAAACAAGAGCTTCTGCCCCATCTAAAAGATATATATATATATCTCTCTCTCTCCATCGCTGGCCAATTTCCCCCAATTATTCTTGTTGGATGGTTCATCCATGACTCCACAGTCGTGACGTCGTGGCCCTTGTAGCTCTTGGCGAACATGAAGATGGAGGAACACCAGGTACCTTGGCAGCCGATGAGTTTTCCAAAGCAACCAGCACTGCTTTTTGATCTTGGAGAGCTGGATGAATGGTTCCAAAGGGCCCGAGGTCGGCATGATTTTAGGGCTCCGGTATAGACAATGATGGGCAGTTCCAGCCATGGCAGTTCGTTGTTCTTATTTTCGCTCACTTCTCATCATCTCATCAGCTAGAAAGCACCGCACAATGACCAATCCCACTTGTACCCATGCCAGTTATCCCCCATACAACTAGGGTTACAACTATCATACCATGATTTCACTATCTTTGTTTGGGTGCCCAAAGAAACTCCGGTGAGATATCATCATTTTCCCCGAATGACCATTATTTACGTGGAGAGCTATCACCGGCTATTCGGTAGCAACTTCCATGGCTTCCAAGGTGCCACCAGAAACTGAACTGATCGCATCCAGTTTGGGGATGAGATTCAGTTCCTTGGCTTAGGCCAGGAGCTCCGGTGGAGCTGAATCTACTGGAAGCGCCCATTGAGTTCAATAAACTACTATTTCCACGGTGATTGTCTATTGTCTAAGGCATTCTTCAAATATCTCATTAATTCCTCCTTGAATCCTGTTAATTCCCATACTCAATCCCTATTGTTGACTTAAGATGGATGACATTCAATCGGATTTATTGGGATTCAATGGGATGTAATGCAGATAAAATCAAATAAATATGGGATTCGATGGGTTCTTCAAGGACTATTTTTGATAAAACTTCAGCAAATCATATCAGTTTTCCAAGCTTCATTGAGACCTCGGTAGACGCCCATGGTGTAGCTCAGGGCTCTTGAGCCTCCCCCACTGGCGCACAATGCGCGGGCCACAGGAACATGCCAGGTGCTGTCAGGGTTGTGGACAGGCTTCCTTAGTATGGAGAGCTGGGGCTGTCAAAAGTGTTTTGAAAAAATCAGGAGGGAACTGGAACTCATCACAGCAAACTCTCCGGTAAACTGACAGGTTGCGATCTGGAAAATGTGCCATTGAGTTTGCGATTGACCTATTTCAAAAGGGATGATTTTCCATGGCTATGTTAGTTTATCAGAGAGTATCTATGACTATCTATCGATCGATTATTGATATATGATTCGATATGTCCATCCACCCGTGAACCTACCTCCGTGGTTGTTTAATGATGTAAACATCCAGACATTGCTGTCCCGGGATATCTTGGATACCTCGATGTTAACTGATCCTCATGAATTTGGATCAACAGTTTGCAAATGGAATGCTTTGGGAAACTCACTATCTAACTGGTGTCATTGCTTTTAGGGTGGCCCCAAGATTTTAACTACTGGGTCACTGACTGAAATCATGATGAATCATCCATGTAGGGTACGTTTACCATCGTTTTCCTAAATCTATTCGACATGTTCCGCATAGCATCATCCAAGCGTCACATTGGCGACGACCGTAGGTCCGTCCTTGCTACTACTACTACAACAACCCATCTCTCCGCTGCGGTGTCCAGCGATCGCGTTTCGAAGCGTTACAAATGGCTCGCGGGCAAAAAATCCACAGGTCTCTGTCGGTCTCTGTGAAGTTGATTGGGTACCCTACCATGGCCAGCCCCCAAAACCTCCTTAGCTGATCACCTTCATGGAGGGTGATCAAAAGGTACTTTGGCCAGTCATGCAATGGTTAGTGGGATGGATACAGTATTTCTATAATCCCACTTGCCAAATATCAATCCAGAACCCTTGTTCTAGTCACTCTAGTATCTGATCACTGGGGAATTCAGTCCGCGACAAAATGATTCAAACACGTGTTTAGACTTCGATCTCATCACGTTTGAAGGGAGTCTCATATTGGGCTGGGATTGGATTCCCCCACAAAATGGCCAAAAAATTGTATAATTTATCTCCCCTGTATAATCAATCCCTTCCCTTTAAAAATTACACCCCCCCCTAAACTCGCATTCCATTCAATGGGTTTTCAACTTTCCGGTGAAAGGGACTTTGATATAGTAACCCGGAAACCCTCCCAACAGAAACGTGCTTTAGCACCACTAATATGTGCGAATCGGATGTTTATTTTTAATGGAATCGCTATAATGATCTATAATGTTAGTGAAGCAATAGTAAACCATCCCCTATCTTTCAATGGCTGGTATAAACCATCAAAATATGTGTGGTTTATCATTGCTTTAGCAACATGACCCTAGTATTTCTGACCAAAAAAAATATCTCAACACCCCTTCCCCCGACGCCAAATCCTGAAGCTTGGGACATCTGCGATGCTTGTGCCTCACTTCGATCTGTGTTGCATGGGGGTTGGTCGCTTATCCCTTGGAGATTGGAGCATCAAATCTTGAATAATTAGACGTTAATTGTGGCTCATATATGGTGCTTGGTAACAAGTATGATCATAATTATGTTAAATTACCAGGTTTGATAGGATGTGTGCATTTATCTGGGAAGAACCCTGCGGAAGTGGTAATATCTGATAGTAGTTGAACGTCTAAACTGTTGCTTGACCATCATCGAAGGGTCATGAAATTGCATACTCAACTTTACCTATAAGTATCTACTCATATCTACTCCCAAAAAGAAACTACAGATTTCTACTCATGAGATCTCATAAGTGTTTTCCCAAAAAAATCCATCAATGGATCGGCAAACTTTCTGACAATTCAAGCCAAAAACGCACGACTCTTTTTGCCGCGACTGAAACTGCGCGACGTCGCTGAGGCCAAAGACTCCAGTAGCCGCGGGAAACCTGAGAACTCACAGCGGGAACTCTAGCTGTTGGGAGGAAATTGGCACCGGCAAATTCGAGGTTAAACTGAAAATAGATAGGTATGGTGAAAAGATATAACTAAGTTATTTAAAAAAAAAAAAACGTAATCAATAGGGTAAACACATGGACAAATATGGTAACTGCATGATGTAACTGTAACTGCTGCAAGTACAATTTACCCACGACCAGTGGATCTGAGATGCTCAACAGAGAAAGTTTTCTTTAAGCCGAAGCTGACGGCAACTCTTTGTGAAAGAATTTCTGATGGGTTTGGAAGTATGTTTCCCGAATGGAAGTGGCATTGTTTTGCAGTCTCCCAGGCTGGAAGTGGCTCTCCAACGATCTGTGTTTTGCTATCTAGACTTCGATGTGAGGATGTCTTCTCCATCTGCTCCCTCCATCCATCTTCAAAACCAAAAGAATACAAAACAAGACTCAACAGACCCCAAAACATGAAATCTCCTCAGCAAAATCTCCAGTTCTTTTGGGGTTTTCGACCCTTTTGGGGGGTGGCACCATGGCACCACCACAACGACCAACCACCTGACCTGCCCAGCCGCATGCAGTGGCTCCGGTAGTCGTTCCTTCCGCCGCGTCTACTACAGACAGTTGCACCAGGACCGAAGGACCCAGGTCTTGCGCCAGGGTCAAAGCCTTCGGCCTTGGCGCCAGCATCACTGGAGGTGATGCAGGTGATATCCAATGGGCAGGTTCACCCACTTCACCCTGCGGTATGCAATGGGATACACTCAAATTATGTATACAGGCAGCTATGTATGTATACACATTGGTATATTGAAATAATTAATGGTTGTTGTCGAGCCATTAAGTGGAATGCACGTCCAAGTAAGGCACAAAAAAGAAGATGCGGTACAAGCCATGAGTCTGGTTCCCCAAAAAACTTGGGCAAATCATTGGTGGAACAATCGCACCAATAGTCGCCAAACTCCTACCGGTGCAATACATGTATGACTGTCTTGTGCTTCATGTCTTGAATCGTTGGGGGAGAAAAAAAACGTCCAACTTTCCCTGAAGTCCCCGTCCCAATTCTGCTCCCCATCTCTCCCTCTTCCACCAAGGCACCACGGAGACAGCGGGTTCGCTCCTGAAGCGAAGGACTGCAGCACTGGAATGAAGCACCACCAATCGGCTTCCAGGGTCACCTTGCACTTGAGCCACCCCGGAGCCAAAAAATCTGAGGCAATGGGGAGACATTTGGCACAGCGAATGGCTCCGGTGAATTGACCACTGAAAACTGACGATATGGGGCTGAAGCCATTACTATAGCACCCAAATGGCATGCTAAAACGTAGCAAAAAAGTGGGCCAAATGCATGGGCCATTTCGCCCCCAACAAGAATCAGCCAAAACTGTAGAATTGGATGAAGAATTCTAATAACAGGAAGAAACACACATTTCCCGTTTGCAATTTCCCTTGCATCAAGGTAAATATATAATAAAAGTTGTTAAAGCAATGTCCCCCATCATTGGCATTCATATGGTTTCCATCGTCAAAATCTGCCAAGCAAAGGGGAAAGCTTCCAGCGCCATCTGTGCCAACAATACTTCAGCCACCAGCCACTGCTTGGAAGATGCGCAAAGAGTCAAGGTCTCGCTACAAGTGATCTCGTCTAAAAGTAGCCTGCAGCTGGAGAGAGCTTCCAGATTAAACATAATGAAACCCTATTTCCACTATTTGCAGGATCAGCCGATCAGCCCACCTAGAAATTGAGGGGGATAGAGCCAAGTCTATTTTCCTTTAGGTGCATTAGGATGGGTCATCAATCACAAAAGATTTAAACTTCATCACTTCGGCAGTCAGATATGTCCCTAAAGTGTGCACACGTGTGCATAAAAGGGAAAATTAATGCACACGTACCAGTATTTGTACGTACAGTATATTGCAGCGCCGACATTTGTGCATTCTGCAACCATCCATGCAAACATGCTATCTACAAACACAACATATTGCAACCAGATTCCCAGCCCGGCTCACAACCCAGGTAAAATCCATCTTTCTTAAATCTGCACGAACCCCCTTTTTGGGGGATAAAAAGAAGAAAAGTCAAATCCTACTAAACGTGACATGAATCTATAGATTTCTATCTTTTGAATTCTTTTGAGGGGTTGCTACAATCATTTATCATACTCTATAATCATCAGTTATCCCATAGTATCACTACAGCACCACCATTTTTCATCATTTTTCATGGTAAAATCTTCTTAAATGGCTATGGGTCAAAATTGGATACCCCAAATATTAGATGGTATACATCACCCATATCCCGGCACCGCCCCGGCACCTTCTCTCCGCGCTTCCCAAAGACATCGTCTCCACCGCTCTCCGCCAGGCCGGCAAGCTCGGCGCCGCGGCCACGGCGCTGTTCAGGCAGACCAGGTCGCACTGCTGGGCAGAACTGGCCATGTTGCGCAGCAACGTCAGCACCTGGAGGTGAACATGCCATAGTGCACTGGTCAGAAATGGGGGTTTTATCATGAAAAATCAGGATCCAACATGATCTAACCATAGAAAATGTGGATTTCGAGAAAGTCAGCAATGGCAATGGGTTTTGACAGGTATAATTGCAGTAATGGGAGAAAGTTGGGATTGAATTGGTTGTCCGGCCTAGACATCTTAACTGGCCAGCAGAAAAAGCGTGACTTTGCACTGGGTCGCCAGCAAACACATTTATTGGCTGGCAGATTTTTGGTATAGCAAGGCTAGATGTTAGACCTTGTGTCAAATTTGTGGCGTTTTGGACGGAGCTGAATCATTTCAAATAGCCTGATTATGCATATTTTAGCCATCTGAAATGCAGACTTTGGTGGTTCAAACTCTTCAGATTTCCTTAGGTTGGCTATGTGGTCTTTCTTATCTCAAGCCATTTGAGCTCACCTGCGACCCATCTCTGCACCTTACTCCACTGCAGTGATTTCTGACACGCTGACATGCTGCTGCTGAATGACAAAGCATCAGCCTGACACTGACATGTCGCTGATCGATGATAGAAACGTGCATACTGTGCCGCGTGATATGTCATGATATGTCATTCTGTATCCAAACATTCAGGCGGTTGCAATATGTATGCCTATTTGATCCTGGTTGTATGTATGATATGTAAAAGACGTTAACATATACGCATGTGTATATTTGGCATGTAAACCATTATGAAAACCTATCCCTGTTTCTATATACCATGAATGACATCCCGATTATATACCATGAAATGAAAGCACGCATAAAACATCGTACACTCCCTTGTTTATAATTCTTATGAGGAGAATAGTGGCAACTCAACACAATTGATTAAATGATAGTTAATCAAATTATTTGTATGGGGATTTCTTCAAATGGGGGATCCCCAAAACCATCGGTTTCAATGCTAAACTGGTCTCATGTATGGTGATCTGGGGTACTGTACCCCGTATCTTCAACCTCCATATAATTTCCCCTATAAACACTCATTCTCTTCGGCCAAAGCTGGGCATCACCCTCACATCACCTCCTTCGTCGCCAGCAGCCGCAGCGCATGCTGCCATTCTTCTGCCGCAGCATGCTGCGCCAAGAGCGAGTTATAGGACGCCACGGTAGCCTCGCAGGGTTGCCTCTGACTCACCCGGGCCCTTCAGCAATTGATACAGCGTTTTCCAATTGATACTGATACAGTGGTGTTTTCCTATGTTTTATCTTGGTATGGAAGTGTTTTCATAACACCAAGATATACCAAGATAGCATCGTGGAGAGCAACCAACAGGAAGCTCCCCACTTGAAACCGTGGTGCCAAAGGCGCCTGGAAGTCCCCCAACAACTTTTCACTGACGAGCTGCATCGGTTCGTTTCAAAGACATCGTCTGCAGAGTTCCTGTTGCCCTCTGCCAGCCCGACATGTTGGAGCCGTTGGCGGTCATGACGATGTTAAAGCCTGGGGTGGTGGAGTCATCATGCCCCAATCCCCAAGACCACTTGGGATCAGAGATGGACAACGCAAAAGATGAATATGATTGGAATTCTTGAATATGATCGAACATGTCCGAATATGTGCAACATTGTGCAACCACCAGCTGGCTTCAGCCCAGTTTTTGTTGCTTTAAACACAGTTTTCAAAATATACTGAAGTACTAAGTAGCCCAGAAGCCAATAGTGTCCACCCCCTGACCCAAAATGATCCGCACTGCTTCTCGCCACTGGGAAGTCTGCACACAGCAGGCGGCGATGGCCTCATTGGGGATCATCATTATGGGTTGAAAATACCCAAGGCTGGAAACCACCAAGTGGGAACATAAAGACAAACAACAAACACAGTTTTTGAAGTAACAAGAAAAAGGGAATGTGTCTTAGCAGTCAAGCTGTTTTAGGGGGCGTGCTTCTCTACTACATAGTCCTTTTCCTTGCTTAAGTAGTATCGTATCGCCTTTAGCTGCGGGCGCACCCACCGGATTCTCATCATTTTCCCATGGCTCAACAAGAAAAGGCCCCACCGGGCACAAGTAGTTTGGTGGCAAGTAGTCTTGAGCCACTTCCATCTACATTTTGGACCATCCAAATGGATGTAGATCAAAATTTAACATTCATTAAATGTCCAGCCTTTTTCTAGGCCTATTGAAGTCCCATTGTTACCCCAATAGCTTCACCCACAGCCCAGAGACATTGATGGCCGCCAGCTCCTTGGAGCATCGTGGGCGAGCGCTCGCCACCAGTGGAAGGCAGCGACGCCAGCAGTTGGACCTGCTGAGACCTCAAAGGTGCAGACATGGCCGGCGTTTGCGCAATGGAAAGATGTTGGAATCTATATATATATATATATATTACATATATATATGTATATATATATATACTGGGTTCACACCTTTGGATTTAGGATTCTGTTACAGATTCATCGTTTTTTTGGGGGGGGATCACTTCACCCATTTCCCGAAGATGCTTCCCTTCACAGTGCTAGATTCAAATCAGCGACGATGGAGACTGTGAGATAATCTGTCAAACAGGAAAGGATAAGAATATTACATAATATGACATGGTTTTGCTGGGGTTTCTCAGAGGATTTGCCCAAATGACATGGATGGGGTCAACATAGCAGCTCTCTCTCTCTCTCGGGGGATGATTTCAGATCCTCCGTTCATTGGGGGAAAAACGGACAACATGAAGCTTTAGACCCTGGTTGATCTCAAGCCGTTCCAACAAACATTTGAATGAATCTTTACCAGTGGGCACAGGATGCAAAGCAGCATAGGGTAGCCATTTAGCTGGTCATCAGGTTTTCTCTAAATTTGATGGGTTCCCCTGCAAATCATGGCAAAATATGGCATAGCAATACCCAAAAAACATTGAAACACAATTTGCCACTACCTCGGCCTTTCTTTCCCACGTTCTTTTCTTTTTTTTTGAGGTGCTATATATACTCTTAGCATTCACAAAATGTCACCCTATGCCATATTTTGCCATGATTTGCAGGGGAACCCATCAAATTTAGAGAAAACCTGATGACCAGCTAAATGGCTACCCTATGCTGCTTTGCACCCCGTGCCCACTGGTAAAGATTCATTCAAATGGCTGGCCACCAGCCGTCGAGCAGCCGGAAACGAGACTCAAGATCTGGTCTGGCATGGGCTCAGTGTAGTCGACCAGCCTCTAGAGCCGTTTTGGGCCCTCATCCCAGCCGGTGACGCCTGAACAAAAGACACATTTCTAGCAAAACCGTCCTGGCAAAACCTCAGAAACCTCCAAGTTAAGTCAATGTCTAATGATTCTAGTGGAACATGGCCTATGTTTTCCATCAACCTCAAACTGTCCAATTCGAACTGGTGAAAAACCGCCGGTTCACCAGCTCAGCTGTACCCAGCATGTAGCCATCCCCAGCCCCCGCGCCTCGTCGCCTCCCTCCACCGGACCACGGCCGCAACCACGTTCCGTGCCACCGAGGTGGGTCGCATCAGTTGGTGCAGCTGCAGCACCAGCAACGTCTGCGCCTGCGAAAAAGCAAGGGGGTTTTGTGGTGTGGAGGGGAAATGATATGCGAAAATCATGAAAAATTGTGGGAAAAATTGTGGGAAAAATTGTGGGAAAATAGTGGGAACATATGGGAAACTGACATGAAAATAAGCGAAAACACATGCCTAAACCATCGAAACATGTTGGTAAACCATGAGCAAAAGATGGAACATATCTCATTTCTGAGATTGAACATTGAAAAAATCTCAGGGAGGATCCTGAATTCCGAAAAGTCCAATGAGCAGACCCTGCCTGGATCCATTGAGAACCCTGGGCACAGCAGGAGCTCAAAGAGGCGAAGACGTGCGCATCCGGCCGCAGGCGCCAGGTGGTGACGGCATCCTGTGATCCAACAAGAACTGGGAGTCAATCAACCAAGAATCAGGTTTGCGGCCGTTCCCATGGTTGCCATACCCAACCAAATATGGACCCTGAGAATCACCAATGCTTATATATCTATGATTATCTGTGTATCTATGATTACCTATGTGATCATCAGCTTGAAACTTGAGAACTGCATCGTCTGCGCCTCCAAGAGTCGAATTGACAGTTGCCAGCTCTTTCCGCCTGCTGCATTGATACCTGCGGATGGTCATGGCGGCGAAAACATCCCCATGCTACTCAATTCATTCATCACCATCAGGAAAGCCAGCCACGTTTGCTTACCATATGATTTCCGAACCACTCGAGGATCTCATCCACCCTGGGTTCTTCTCTCCAGCTGTGATGCTTCCATCGCTATTTTTCATGGCAAAGGTTTCACCAAAGCTTAGCCCTTGGTCATGTTGTGTTCATTCCTTTCTCATGAAATAACCTTGAAATTTATATAAATGTATCATCATTTATCCAGGTCTAGCCAGCAACAAAAACAAACATGTCAATGGTTTATATGATGACATATCCCACCATTATGGCATCACTTCCCCATATTTTATCATATGTTTGCATCATGTTCGCATCATTTCGCCACCAAAATCATGTTTTTTGTCCCAAGGTTTTCCCAGCGTTCCAAGGCCCTCCCACCATCACCAAGCCGCAGGCGCTGGCCAGAAACACGTTGAGTCCCACGTTCCCCCGCCGCGCGTTTGGCACCACGTCCAGCGCGTCGGCCCAGCGCCGTTGACGCGACAGGGAGGCAACGGCAGGAGCCAGGCCAAAGCCGTCCTGGTGAATTCACCAAGTTCACTAGGTAAACTAACATAGCTATGGGAAATCGCCATTTTTAATGGGAAAATCCACTGTAAATGGCCATGTTCAATAGCTTTAATTACCAGAGGGTATGTTTTATGAGATTTAACGGGAATTGTTCACGAGGTTTGATGATGTTTAACCCTCTGGTAGTTTGACAGTTTGCTGTGGAAAATCCACCATTTTCTAGTACATCAACGAACTAAATTGTTTATGGCCATGGCTTCAAGAGCAAAATGCTAAATTGTCCAGATGGGCCTTTTGAACAAATAGAAGCTACAAGTATTTAATAGAATGGCAAAACAGTTTCCCAAAAATCTACAATGATACATCATGATACAGTGACTTCTGAATAGAGTTATATTGATGAGTTTTCCGACGATGATAGTGATTGCAATGACTATATGTGATTATCATGATTAATGATTATTAAGTGTTATTGATTAAAATGGATGCAATGCTATACATAGCATTAATCAATCATCATTTATCATCGTTCATACCTGTTCATGATGTTCACTGTATGGATAATGATAATGTTTCTTCACCTACCAACAGTGACCACCAGGTTTCATATCATCTCTTTTGAGTCCTTCTCAACCTTCATTGCCTACTAGTAGGTGGAGGCTACCCTTGAAGAAATTATTGGATTTTTAAGTAGCTCTAGGGAATAAAATAACGCAATTGAATAATTAATTGATTACATTGATTGACAAAAAAATGATTATATACCTACTTGGTACCAACAAAATCTATTTCGTCAAGATAAAAAATGCAGTGATAGTTGGTTATCCCCGTAATTAATCATTGTCCCAAGAAACATCCTTGGTTTAAAGATAATTGCTGATATAGGGATGAAAAAAAAGGACTACTATGAAGAACATTCCTGGTTTCTGAATGAGGATACCCTCCGGTAATCGAACGTGGCAATCGAAAATCCACAATTTATGGATATTGATTTATGGATGCTGTTCCATGATTTTCCCAGCATTTGCCAGCCGCATTTGATTACCAGATTTCTATCACGCCAAGCATCTTGCGATACATTCGGCAAACTTCTGGAGCTTTGCACTCCAGCCGGTCCAATCCCAGCGCTCCACATGGAACAGCCATGGCTGTCTGGTGGTACCCCGTAGTGAATGGGATCCAAAGAGCCTCCAGCAGTTGTTCTACGTCGACATCACGGGCCATCTGCTGGCTCAGTCTGATGAAATCCAAAAAATGATCCCTAGGTTTGTTCATGTAGCAACGTGGGGCAAATAGCATTGACGCAATGCACCTGATTGCTTGATGTTGTGTGTTCCTTAGTTTTTTGTCTTGCAGAAAGTACCGCAAACGCATCAAATGCCGCTAATATCAGATTGATGGCATCACATAACCTCTGGTAAACTAACATAACTATGGGAAATCACCCTTTTTTATGGCAAAATCCACTATAAATGGGCCATTTTCAATAGCTACGTTTAATTACCAGAGGGTAAAATCTCACATACAATGCCCCAACAGATCCAAATAGTTAACTTTCCTATGTCAAAATTCTCGAACTATAGGTCACAAGTTCTAAAATCGTTTCTGGATTCCCTTCATATTTTCTCAAGATCCTTCAATCTTAGAGGTCCTGAAGAATGTGATACACCCACTGGAAACCTCTATCCACTCTTACCACTTGGTTGCATTCATACACTGAAACAAAAAGCAGTGGTGTCATGTTTTGAGAGTTTTTAGCGACCCCCAACAAAATAGTGAACAAATGTGTACCCTCTGGCAAACTAACATAACTATTGGAAATCACAATTTTTAATGGGAAAATCCACTATAAATGGCTATTTTCAATAGCTACGTTTAATGGACAAATGTGTATTTCATGTGTTCTTGGATTTCCCGGATCTTCGGTTCGGTGTCGAAGATCATGGCAAGCCTGATGGGCCCCCGAGCGGCGTGCAGAAGGAGCGACCTCGCCTTAAGGACCATCCCCGAACCGAGTTGTGTCGTACCACTTGGCTAAGATGCTGCCAAATACAAGGGATCTAAAGATTTCTGTATATTTCTGTAGATCTAGACATGAATCTAGTAAGGGGAATTGGAAGGAACTGTGCCGGAAAATTAGCTCTGTAAAAAGTACTGTGAACACAGTTCTTGTGGCAAGTTGATATCAATACATCAGTTTCTCCCGCTTGCAGCCAAAGGGGCACTTCCAAGGATTTGTGCACCCCCACAATGTATACTCGTGCCCTGCTTTGTGGCAGTGAGTAGTCCTGCTGCGCCGTGGCTGAGCTAGCCATCCATCACGGAGAGTATTTGGCTTTGACTGGGCTCAACCTATACCGTGTTTGTGATGGAAAAGCAACAATATAGAACTATATATATATATATAATATGTCATCACTATATCATACTATATCTAGAAGCAGCCACTGTGGGAGGGTCATCATTTCACTATATTTCACTCAGATGAAGATCCGACTGTACAAACAAATCCACTTCAAGGACCATCTCGGTGATCAAATCCCCTGGTGATCGTAAGTTTTTTGAGGTGATCCCCATCCATGAGGGTTTATAGAAAAACAGCACCACTTCCGTTCATGATCACGGGATCATTGACACCACAAACCACTTGCGATCCGTGTGTTCAGCCCATCCTGCGAGTTCATGTCGTAAATCCTGCCACATCAGGTGGACCCGGAGAGATGTCATCGGAAAACGGGTGAAAACCCTGGAATTTTCAGAATTGTCCAGGGCCAACACCGTGGTTAATAGTGAAGATAAAACCAAATAATGTTCAGTATTTTTTTTTGCGCTGCAGCCTGCGGAGTAAAATAATTTGTGCAACTATTTAGCTTCGTTATTTTTAATCTTGCCAACGGATGCTAACGGTGTTTCTGCTGCTAGGAACAATGTGCCATAGATCCATAAAAAACTTCTGCATGATGATCAAAGCTTCCACCCTACAGAGGCACCTAATTTTGAAGGCGGGAACCGATTCTCTAAGGCGCCTGGCAGCGGACCGCTGCAGGGAACATGGAACGTGCAGCTGCATGATTGGCCCGGGCAAATAAGGACGAAAGAAAGGTAGGGAAATGTAGGGAACACCAGTAACATAGACATCGGAAATACACGATAAGTTGAGACTTCAATACCTTTAATGGGAAACTAATCTATACAGGGGGGGGTTTTCCAGCAAACCATGTTTGATTGCGGGAGGGTAATCCCAGCCCCCTGATTTTCAAAATCCTCTCAGAACCCACTGGTTTCGCCTTTGTATTCATTTTCAGAGTGCCATCATTTAATTAAGCCGGTGGATGGAATCAAAATTCCACATTATGGGGCCTCCAAATTGCAAACCGTGCGCCTTACATATTTGTTTTGCAGTATATCATTTGGAAATTGCCAGCAGGAATCTGCTGGTCAGACACCACGCTGCCACTACCGAAACTAATGCGCACATCTTTGGACAAATCTATATTAAAGGAACGTCTTGATGTGAAATTGACCGTGGACCAATGAAACACATCCTGCCAGCCCCAAGAAATCGCCTCCGAATGATCCCAAGACCGACCCACTATAATTGAATTTATTAAACTATGAAATCACTATAAAACAGGGACCTTTTTGGATTATCGGCCACGACAAACGACATTGGGTGCCTCAGCACTTCGTCAATGCCACGACCGCCCGGGGTGTCCTGGGTGGCGAGTCTCCCGACTCCCGACGTATCTGATTTGGAAAGCTGTTTTGAACTGGGCCATAACTTTCTTGACGAGTTGCTATGAATTACATATCTATTCAATGGTTACCATTGATCATTTGTCTATACTTAATTTCATTTAATTGCAATAATCAGTCACGATGCTCCAAGTACCACATACAAACAGCAGTGTAAATGTATCCCCCTGATCGTGACTTACCCACACGAAACACCTAGATCACCTACCCTCTGGTGTCATCACTTCCATGGCTTGCTGTGAACTCCCACATTTAGTTCGAGGATTTTCCAGTTACCATGTTTGATTACTGGAGGGCATCTGGGAGCTTCATTCCGAGCGACAAATTTGATGCCTTCCACATTCTCCAGCACAAAGCACCTGGTCAAAGGATGACCGTTTTCAAGTGCCAACATATGTGGTGGCGGAAGAGAAGCCATGTGCTTGAAGGGTAGAGGGGGAGTCAACCACTGGAAATGTGAATATGATATGATATAATATAATAATTATGTTAACATGATACAACTCATGATTAGCAATTGAATGGACTGGTTTGAGGGGATTTTCGGGAAAATCCCAAGATTTCATCGTAAAATCCGGAAAAAAATCCCTTAAACCAATCCGTGAAAAATACTGGCCACCGTCAAGGGGGGTGACCTTTGGGGGTCACCCTGGGCTCAAACTTGAGGACCTGCTACTTGGGGGCTCAAACATGTGCTGGAAGAAACTTGAAATCACCAACCAATCTATAGATCCCAACTGTTCAAACTTGTTTGACACATGCTGTTTGAAAATTGATGTTTGGTCGTCCCTCCCTCAATCTTGTCAGCAAACTTCAACGTCCGCTGGATTTCACCCCATGGCATGGGCTCCCCAAGTTTCCATGTTTGGTGGTTAAATCCCCACATATCCCATATTCAAGAACTACTCAGACCCTAGCTTTTCTGGCTTCATCTAGCTTCCAATTGGGTCTTTTGATGCGATCATACCCAAGTCTTATTGCCCGCCGTTGCTGCAGATTTTTCAAACAAGAGTCTGTTCACACAGACAGCCGCCGCTGCTCAGTCTTCGTAGCAAACGTGCTCGTTGATGTCCTCAGCCATTTCCCACAGTTGCATCCCTTCCACCGTTTTGCCGTGAGTGTAGCCTCGCCCAGTGCAGCACAAAGAGAAGGTTCCCTTTCCTTCGGGGATCCAGGCAGGGAGCACTGAGCCTTTCTTCACACAGCACATGGATTCACTCTCTGTCTTGGGCTGGCAGAGGATTTTTCGCTTCGAGTCCCCTTCTTGGTAGCTTCCGATGGAACATTCGCTGATTCCAAACAACTCCTTGACGAAATGATTCTTGCACGGAGACCCAAGGGCGGGCTTGCAAATGTGACGGGACTTGCTGCAAACAAGACCTGCTGCACAGCAATCCTGCTCTGCTACTGGAGTCTTGTAACAAGAGCATTTCTCTCCTTTCCCTGCTTTTGAGAGCTTCTGAGTCTCATTGGCAGCATCCATCCGCATGGAAGAGCTAACAACCACCAGGGTCAGGGCGAGCAAGACGCGCATTTTTGAGGTGTGCGTCACTGAAAACTCGGATTTTGCAGAATATCTTGATCCAAGCTGGCAACCGAAAATACAAGTCCTGCCAACATGATTCAAGTGGTCTCTTAACATTCCTGGAGAGGTGACAACCCTTGGAACCAAGTCTCCCCGCCTCAAGGAATCGTCTCCAGGGCGGCGCACCAGCTCCGCAATGAGGTCGATCACCCGCCTCAGGAGGTTTCTTTTTTTTCATGTGAAAATCAGGAGAAAACCGGGAATATTTTGGGAAAGCCACTATAAATGGAGAAATCAGGGGAACATAATTCAAAAACCATTATTTTTACATATCTTTATCATGAGACAATGGACTATACATTTATGTCTGAATCGTAGAATTATCCATTAACAAGGGTAATGCATCTTGCTAGGAAATATTGGGAATATCAAATATACTATGCAAATCATGTATAAATGGAGGTTTAGTAGTTGGACAAATGAATGAAATTCATCGAACAAAATGCGGGATGTCTGACAAAATTCTTCCAAAAATTGTTCTGGCACTGAAAAATCTAGAGGTTTTTGTTGTTTCTTGTTCAGGTAAAAAGCAGCAAGATCTTGTTCTGGAAATGGAACGATGATAAGATAAGAGTGGTTTCGGTGAACAGGGTAGTTTTACCAGTCAAGAATGTGGCCTCATGCTCCGAAATGCAAATGTAGGTTTTGCTCTGCACCCAAAAGATAAAAAGGTCGCACAGCAACAATGCGGAGATGATTGCATTCCCTGGTTTGATTTCAGGGTTTTCCCACCAGAGCACATAGTTGAGATACTTTTTAAGAGCGCCCTGCTTTCGTTGGAGACATCCCATGCTGTCACCATGGGAATTTCGCCTGACCATTGGAAAATCACCATTCCTAAAAAAATAAACGTGGTGGAAGCTGCCATTCTAGTGCGGTGCTATCCCACAATAGCAGTGGAAAACCCACTATATTCATCCATCGTCCACTGATTTTTTTGACGATGTTCCCATATGTTCCCTGTCAGAAATCATGGAGATTTCAGGTTTTTGTAGAAAAAATCCAAGCACACAGCAAAAGATGGGTGGAGTTCCCAAGCTGTCATTCGTTTTTTGGTGCCTTTCCGCTAGCCCCATGGCCACAACTTGATCCGGTCCAGCAACCAACCAGGCTCCCCGGACCAGAAGACCTCCGCGCGCGGATCCTTGGTGCCCTTCCGTGACCCGGCCGAGGACCAGGGGGGGCAAGGAGGTCCTGCGGTTGCGCCTGGAAGGTTCAACTTGCTTACCCTCTGGTAAACTAACATAACTATGGGAAATCACCATTTTTGATGGGAAAATCAACGCACTAAATGGCCATGGAACGATGAGATTTACCCCTTGGTTTTT
Source organism: Symbiodinium sp. clade C Y103 (assembly GCA_003297045.1). NCBI lineage: Eukaryota > Dinophyceae > Suessiales > Symbiodiniaceae > Cladocopium > Cladocopium sp. clade C. The sequence goes on from BGPT01002874.1 coordinate 27,881, forward strand.
TAAACATAGCCATGGAATAGCTGGCTAATTTTGGATGATTTTCCCAGCTAGAAACCTCCATTTAGTTCGGGAATTTTCCATGGCTATGTGAAATAACCAGAGGGTAATGTGTGTAAAACAATGCCATAAACCACCCATGACTGGGAATGGTGAACATACCACCTATAAAAATGGTGAAATTGAGGATGGTTTATGGCATTGTTTTACCAGCATGATGTTTTTGCAGTGAAGGTCTTCATGTTCTGATTGTTGCCTCCATATCTTCGATAGTTGAATCTCCATGTTGAGAGGTTTCTATCTCCACGTTTTATGGTCAATCCATTTCCCTGTTTGTTCTTTCACCTCCCAATCATAACAGTGATGTATATACTCATATAATCGTCAGAACAAACTGTGAGTTGACCATAGGCTGGCTATGTTTCATCATGGTGTTGAGCCATTTGAATTTCTACTTAGACCCTCCAAGTACCCATGAGACTTGTTGAAAGTCCCAAGAAGTGATGGTTTTGTTACCAATTTGTTCTAGCTACTTGGAGGGTCTAGGTATGTTTTGTGGTGACACATGGTGAAACCATGCCAACTACTCTACCGAGCGCGCATCCCAAAATGGTCCTGCGATCAACACATCCACCGCAGGAAGCTTCGAGAGATCCAAGCGCAACAAGTCGCCCTTGACCGGGTCTGAAGCAAAAATTGTACTATTTTTTTTTGAAATGCTTAAACTCCAAAAAATGGATAGCCCCAAATCAAATGGCTAACATCATGTTCTCTAAATATCCAATTCATCAGTGTTTAAATTAAACTTATGAAAAAATATCACAAAAAAAACTTGGCCAATCTAACCTGTCCCCATGATTGATTATTTCCTTACCCGCGTTGATCTGAGCCTGGGTGGGTCCAAGCCAGCTGTGCTTTGCCTTAGCAGGGCTGATTTCACCATCACAAGTGAGGATTTACCCTCCAACAATGTGGATTTCCATGGTTTACCCTTTGGTGAACTAGCGTAGCTATTGGGATTTTCCCATTAAAATGGTGAATTTCCATAGTTATGTTAGTTTACCAAAGGGTAGTTATAGAATAATGGTTCATAATGGTTCTTGATGGGATTTACGGCAACACTGAAAAAAACTGAACGATGGAAAATGAGGATTTAACGATGGAAATTGGATCTATACCCTCCGGTGATCAAACACGGCAATGGGAAATCCATGGAAATCCCCTATAAGTGGAGGTATATTGGTGGGAAAATCATATATATATTTTTATAACTATTTATAACTGAGTGATTTTCCAGCAAGCCATGTTTGATTCCCGGAGGGTATATGGAATTATCCTCTGGTATATCATCCAACAGTTTGCTATGGACAATGTCTTCTGTTCTACTCTTGAACTGAATAGGTAAATAATCTACAAATTGGCGTATAATTTTCCATAGCTACCTACCATTTGTGAAAGTTAACAAAGGGCACATGGAGTTAATATGGTTCAGTCAGCAAACATGAGATTCACTAATCAAACATCAAACTTGGGATTACCAACAATAGTGACACAATCAGCCAAAATTGGGGATGTATCAAAACGACTCAACCACCAGCAATTGGCTTGATTCTTCTCAACCAAATCATATATATATATATAATTATAAAGAACTTCAGCGAACTAGGGTGGTTTGCCGACATGGGGTGGTTTATGGGATCGGTATATATAATTTTGTTAAGCAGACATGGTGAATATGGGTTACGATGGATGTAGGTTCTTCACCAAGACTGGGGAATATGATGGATTGTGCGCCAGGAAAATCTGGATAGATGCTCCTAAATAAGTAAGAATGGGTTATGATAGGTATCGAGTATAGGGCTATGAACCAAACCCTACTCCAACATCCCCAGCTCAACCATCTTGTCGCGTGGCATCTTCGACCCTGGAAATCTTCAGCCCTGACAAAATGGTCAGGCCCTCTATTTTCTGCCGCTGCAATCAGAGTGATGATCCAACTAGAATCAGGCAGCCATGCCCCTGCCATGAGAAACTACCGTCTAATCGTCTTTCATTCCGGCTTCNCCGGCTTCCTCTGCGGCCTTTCTGGTGTAGTACTTGGAGCCATCCGGGCTGATGTACAGGGAGAAGGGTAGGCCCGAAGTGATTTGTAAAACGGGCATACTATCATAGCGGAAGGGTAATACCTAAGCATGATGCAGGGTGAGCCCCAACATGAATTATGCTTAGGCTTAGGTGTTCTGAGAACGCCTAAGCATAATCAATCTTCAGGTGATAGCCGGGATACTCTCACCCTGGTCAGGCATAGGGTACCCAGGCTGGAGCCTGAAGATTGACTATGCTTAGGTGTTCTCAGAACACCTAAGCATAATTCATGTTGGGGCTCACCCTGCATCATGCTTAGGCGACGTCGCTTCTGCTAACAGGGACGTTTATCAAAAAATGTTTCCTTTTGTTGAAAATGGTGTCCAAAAAGCGTCGTTGGATCCTCCAGGCAGGGTAGGCAGTGCGAATGCTGACAGAAAATTAGAACCAAGCAAACCAGGGTTGGCGAGTCACAAAGATCACCTCACGTCAGCCCACACAAATCCAATTCATGGCTGCGCCGGAAAACTTTGCTACAAATAGCAGCCGGCCTTGACACTAAAACTTCTGCGCAACCTTCAACACCGATGACACCAACAAGATTTCTTATCCCCAGAAGAAAATGATTTGGTTCCAGAGCCGAGACTGACCAAGGCAACTGCTTCAGCTGGCGCGTGTGAAAGCTGATCGTTTCCAACCCAGCGCGCTGACACACCAAGAGGCGCGGACATGCGGCAACAGCATGACCATGGGTCTATCTTGGTGAAAAGGGCCGGGATCAGAAAAGTTGAAGAAGTTATGTAATTCTGGCATGTTTGGTTTGCTTTGCGTATGTCATGACCTACCGGAACACGAACCTCTCAGGGTCATTAGAGCTGCTTCACAAACAAACAGGGTAGGCAGCGCGAATGTTACGAATGTTGACATCCGAACTTAACCCTTTGAACCCAAGCGCTGTGCATTCCGCAGGTGGCTTCACAATCACCTTCCAATGGGATCTGCCTGCGCATCACATATTACACGGTGCGACCAGCTGTGAAAATGTGAGAAACTTCAGTTGGTTTTTGACGCTTTTCATGATTCTTGAAAGGAATTGTGATGTGGTTGACTGTTCTTCTCGGTTTTTGTTCTTGGCCGTAACGCGACGCTGTAGATGTGAATGGCAATCTGACAAGTTGCGGCTGCAAATCTTTGGAGTCATGCGACACATTATTAATGATTCAAGTGTTGTATGATACGGCCTAATTCGACCTGCTCATGTTCACATGAATGAATGGCTTTCGTGTTGGTCGTGTGGCAATCGACGAGACAAACAGAAGTTCGTTCCGGTTCAGGCTGTGGTTCTGAAGACTTATAGAGAAAGACCACGAAAACTGCGAAGGCTCTGAAGGCTGCAGCCTTTGCTGGTTGAGACATGACATGGCAAGACGCAAAGTCCTACAAGCCCTGCCATGTCCGACCGATTCGATGAGAGGCCGAGAAAATTCAAACAGCTCATTTTCAACGAATTTCTTGGTTCGGCGCCGGCGCATCTGCATTTGCCTTGATCGTTTCTCCGCCTCACCGCCTTCAACACATCTGTTGCTGACCAAGTTGCGCTACGGCGCAAGAGCTTGCAGCACCTGCTCACGTCTGGACCCTGTGGTCACCGGGCCCCGCCGGTCACCGAAACACGGACAGTCTTCCATGGCCAAATGGTCTATCTCTATGCTCACATGGCTCACATGGCTCACTTTCTCAGTCGTAGAAATCCAAGCGGCCAACTGCCGTGACGAGTCAAACATCTGCTGCAGGTGGTGTGACGTGTAAAGCAAAGTACACTTCACAAATCTTCACAGAATATCACAGAATACACTGGGTCGGAAGCTGAGTTTTGGCTCCCGAAATCGACCCAAAGAAGGAACCCAAGAAAACGAAAGCCGTAGGCGTGCTGGTTCTGACGGTGATCAAGTGCTTCTTGAAATTTTTGAACAAACATCGAACCTTGCGACCCTCCAATCGATCATGGACAAGTCCTCGGCCGCCCTGAACTTCGGCCGGACCACGAAGCGCTGCTTCACTTCATGCGCCCTGGGAGAGCAGCGAGACGATGCGTTATGAGACTGTTGCGACGCGGCTTCGAAGCAGCTGGTCAGCAGGGTTCTGGCGATTTATGCATCTGGTGATGAGCGATTTTCTCAGAGTAAGGAAGCCGGGTGACCAACCAAACAATTAGTTCATGGCTTCATGAGGCTTCCTTGTGTCGTTTAGAAACTTGTCAACGCTTCGACCAGCATGCTTTTGATGCAAACTGGCAGGCTTTTGCCTTCGTGCAAGAATTCACCTTCTCTGTTCCATTTCCAGATCCAGGCATCAAGAGTGACAAGCGTGTCTCACAAGAGTATCATGGAATGAAAAACATGAAAAACATCTTGGAACGCTCAATTTGCGTTCGGCAACACGCAGACACGGGCACCTGGCCGCATTAAACATTGAAATTCTTGCTATGGGAGTTTGGGACCGACAACGGTCCTGCTAAGTTCTGTTGCCTTGCAGTTCGAATGCCGTTCGAGTGCCATTCCAGCTCTGCGCCTAAGCTGTAATTATTTAGCTTAAACCGAGTACACAGGGCACACAATGTACCTGATCCGCCGTTGCCCGAATTTGCAGTTTCAAGAGCAAAATTGTTACAACTGCTCTCGGATCAGAGGGAATGAAGAAGCGACATGACACACTTGACATGGCGCGTTCGTGATGTTCCGACGAATTTTCTGTTAACATGCAGAAAACAAATTGAAACTTGCCGACCGTCATTGAACAATGGAATACTTGCCTTCCAACTATATGGCACTCTCTAGCCTCTACCCTCTGACATAGGCACGGAACCGTGACTAAGATGATGTGTTCGCATCATCCAACCGCAAATCTACGTACTTGAACCACCTGCCCAAACAAACAAGGCAGAAATCATGTCTCAGAATCCCAACCAGTCACATGACTGAAATCATGTGAAACACATCGTGAGACATCAGCTCTGCGAGTATCACCCGGAACCTTTTCATGTTCGGCAGACACGCGCTGCTTTTCTGCCGTGGCCTCGGGTATTACCCTTCCGCTATGCCCGTTTTACAAATCACTTCGGGCCTATCCTTCTCCCTGTACATCAGCCCGGATGGCTCCAAGTACTACACCAGAAAGGCCGCAGAGGAAGCCGGAATGAAAGACGATTAGACGGTAGTTTCTCATGGCAGGGGCATGGCTGCCTGATTCTAGTTGGATCATCACTCTGATTGCAGCGGCAGAAAAATAGAGGGCCTGACCATTTTGTCAGGGCTGAAGATTTCCAGGGTCGAAGATGCCACGCGACAAGATGGTTGAGCTGGGGATGTTGGAGTAGGGTTTGGTTCATAGCCCTATACTCGATACCTATCATAACCCATTCTTACTTATTTAGGAGCATCTATCCAAATTTTGTTGGCGCACAATCCATCATATTTTCCAGACTTGGTGAAGAACCTACATCCATCGTAACCCATATTGCCCATGTCTGCTTAACAAAATTATACCGATCCCATAAACCACCCCATGTCGGCAAACCACCCTAGTTCGCTGAAGTTATTTTTATGTATAATATATGATGTTTGCAGAATTTCGTGCGTTGCCGATGGTCAAAACCACCACATTTCGGTACATCATCTCTTAGGATTTTCCGATTCAACTTGGCTCTTCAATGCTCTCCCGGTTCCTTGGATGATGGTTGTGGTGTCGATTTACACAGCCCATCCACCCTCTGAACTGTTTGTTGCTTGAGTTTACCACTGTTTACCTCCACTACTTCAATATAATTACTGTATCTACCATAAACCCAAGTGACCCTCTGGTAATCAAATGTGGCTTGCTGGAAAAACCTTCCATTTACACCATGCGGGACCCCCACGTGCTGCAGATTGTTGGAGAACTTGGACGCCTCAAGGCCCAACAGGGCTGGAGAACGACTGGAGGAGTCCGGTGGTCAATGTCCGAAGAAGATTCAAATGCAGAAAAAGATGGCAAAATTGACTCAACTAGATGGAAATCATTGGAAAACATATTAATTATGAAACATAGCGTTGAAATTGGATATAACCAAGATTGTGAATCTCTAAATTGGATACCACATGGTTCCAGAGCTCTAGATCTAGTTCCCCATGCCAACGAATGCTTCCATGGCGAAAATCACCGGCATTACACTGGACATCCAATGTATTTCATCTCACTGTTTCAGCTTATCTCCCCAAATGACGTGTATCATGCGTTCCTTGCAATGTGGAGTCCATCTTTTCCCGGTTCGTTTCCTATCATTCACATTGATTTATCACGTTTGAAAACCAGTTCATGTGAATCTTGTGTGAAATCTCCGTTGTTCCCCAGTCTTCACCCTTGTCTCAACATTGTCCCCACCTCTATGGCCGGTGTCACTGACCTTACCTCAATGGTGAGCCATATCCAAATAGCTTAATTATCCCCATCTGTCAAGGGAGTTAAAGGCTACTTTGACGGGAAATCCACATCCATTCCCATCAAAAAACTGCATAAACGGCGTCCTTTTGATTGCCTACTTGGGGGTGCATCCCGCTTAGAAAATGGCTTGTACCCCCAATTATATGGAATATCCTCACTGGATAATATGGCTTATATATGGATTATAAAGAGTCCGGGAGGCTGTGGGAGTGCACTTTTTGGTAAGTTTTGTGTACTGAATAATGTAGAGCATGAGTCACTTCAAACATATGCTTATGTCTGTTTTAGTTTTGAGGTTTAGCAGTTGTAGAGTTATATATATATATATATTTATATAGGTATGTATTGTGGAAAAGAACTTTGGGCTTCAAATCTTGTGTGTACGGTAGATATCCAAGTNCCTGAAAGCAAACCCGTCAACCAGCTGGGAAAAGCAAGTTTGCTACTTGTAGAAATATGCTGTAATGCAGCCGTTTTTGCTATGAAATATTGTATGGAGCCAATGAATATCAAAGAGAAATGTAATTCAATTTCGACCGGTTGCGCCACACTCAAACGATAGGGTGGTATTTGCTTCTGTGCTGCATGTCTTGATATATNTTCAATTTCGACCGGTTGCGCCACACTCAAACGATAGGGTGGTATTTGCTTCTGTGCTGCATGTCTTGATATATAGCAAGCATGAACAAGAGGAAACAGGACTTTTGATTGACATTGCATTTCATTTTGTCTGCAAGCAGTGCTTCATCTTCTTGACATAGTTCCTTAATTGCATCATAAAGAGGTATGGTAATTTTTGTAAGGATAAACATGCTGTTCTCTTGATAAAAATGGTGTTTCCCAAACAAAGTATCAAGTNATGGTAATTTTTGTAAGGATAAACATGCTGTTCTCTTGATAAAAATGGTGTTTCCCAAACAAAGTATCAAGTCCGGTTTTAAGGGCAACAGCATGTTTTAAATCATCATTTAAAAGAATGTGGCATTCCTTGAGGAAGTTGTGGCATACGTCCATGCAAGATTGTCCTACAGAGAGGATNTACAGAGAGGATCACATTCCTCTGATAAAGTGTATCATTACTTTGATGAAGCAGGGCCCTGAGATGTGCACAGCAATCCTGTAGAAAGAGCTCTAGAAAGATTGCATCATGCCTTCCATATATTTGGAACAAATATGATACTGCTTCCATATATATAGTAAAGAAATAATTTGAACCATGTTGTTATGCAATCTTCCTTTGAACAAGAAATTGCATTCATTTGGACAAATATAGAAGCATGTAATTGTTCACTGTATGATATCACAAGAAATATGCTAATTATTATACATGTATGCACACTATTACTTTCAAAAGTGTGTGGCATTCCTATGAGAAAGTAGCCTTCAGGACACACAGCAGTCNNGGCGATGTTCTTGTAAGAAAGTGCAGTATGACTCCATGGAATTGTCATTTGAGCAAACATAGTATTCCTTGCAGAAAGTTGAGCATTATTTTGAAAGGAAATTCTTGAATAAACAGTTGCACTTTAAGAGACCTTGGTATTCCTTGAGGACATTGCGACATGCCTTTTGGGCAAATTTTCGGTGAAAAAACAATATAATAGTGAAATGCGCCCAGCGCCCAACCGCAAATGACCATGCGCCTGTTTTCCGCCCCAAGGCGCTGACTTCGGTTTACCGAACACTACGGCGAGTTTACAACAAGGCTGCACCATGGACCCACATGAGGTTGAATGTGCCTTACTTCAACACACTCCCCCGTTGGTCTGTGCGGGCAGCCTTGCGATACATCTGCCTTTTTCGGGCAGCTTCTCTACGTAAATCTTGGGCCTCTGGCGTATCCTTCAGAGACCATTTGCCTTCCGCCAAGGCTCTTCCGAGAGCTCCGTTGTCGTACCACTTGGTGGTGCCATCAGCAATCATGTGATGTCCCGGCACCCATCTCGCGAAGGCGTTGATGTCCTCCTCAGTCATGGCCTGCTTCAAGACCTCAAGGTCGATCTGCACCTTTCGATCTGATGTCTGCGATTCGTTGTTCAAAACGTCGAATCCAGTCTTGGCATCGATCACCAAGTAGTGCGGGCGAGCACTCGACCAAACCTTCCACTGTGGCAAGTCGAAGTCCTTGTTCAGGATCTCGGCCAGGGCAGCACGTACAAAATCTCCATGCTCAAAAGCTGTTGCCGCCATCGACACCTCAGCACTCATGGAGCAACGCACCACTCGTTGTATTTTCATACTGGCCGCCTCCACCACAGCGATCGTAGCGTCGCCCTCTAAGATCTCCTTGTCGGCCAGACCAATGACCAAGCCTCCCTGGCTATAGCCACCAGGTTGTCCACCATATGCTGCATCGCTGGCTGACACCACGATGAAGTTTCGCCAATCCTTGAGCTTCTTCACCACCTGCACCGCCGGTTGTTTGGCCCGGTACACCACCTTGTTCAGCCACTCCAAGGCTACCCTGCCCTCTCGGGCTGCCAGCTGTTGTACATGCGACACCCCATAGGACAGGTCATAGCGCCCTTGACGGCTCATCCAATTGAGCTGTCCCAGGATGGAGGCCATCTCCAACTTCTCCTCATGAGAAATCTCTGTGCTGGCCTCTTTTGCTTCTCCAGTGGGGATCTTCATCTTCTGGAGGTCTTTGGCATACTCGTCCATGGAGTACTCAAACTCAAGGGTCTCCGGGTTCTGCCTCTCCCACCGTCCGCAAAACTTCGTCCATCCCTCCGTTGCAAGAATGCGCTGGCCACATCCTCATACTTCACAATCCAGCCTTTCTGCACAGCAATCCAATTGATCAAGTTGTGATCCAGCAAAGCCGCTGTCGGGGCCAGCGTAGGATACTTCCCCATGTCGGGGTCTTGATGACCACCCAAGATCAACCTCGCCTTGAGCACAGCCTCCTCAAGTTCAGGGCCACCTTTGTTCGTCAGGACAAAGCGGGTTGAGAGGATCCGCTTGGGGTCAATCACTTTGTCTCGAGGCACTCCCACCAGGGCATCATGGGCAAAGTAAATCTGCACAGCCTTCACCAAAGGCTGCTCATAGGCTTTCCTCCACTTCTCATCCAACTTGCTCCACTGATACTCCAGTCGTGCCTTGCCCGTGACAATCTTGGCCTTGCGTAGATCTTCTCTGTACTCGTCCACCTTGTCCTGGATCTTCTTGTTGATGCGCTCCACACTCTTCTTCTTGACCTCGGGGTCATTCCAAAAAGCCTCTTGCTCCTCCAACTCGGCACATGCGACTTGCCACAGCACCTCCAAGTCATCGGCTTGCAAAACTTCAGCCATCATCACCATGCTGGCTGTCGATTGTTCTTCTGCTCGTCGCTGGCGTGCTTGAGGAGTCATAGGAGCTCGTCGTTGTTTGTGGATCATCTTGCGGATGTTCTTCACCTGGTTGCTGGCCAGGCCCATACCGCTGCGAACTCGAGCCTCGGTCAAAGTAGACGGCAGCTCCCCTGTTCGTCTGCCCTTCTCAAAGAGAGCCTTCTTCTCAGGAAATTTGAGCCTACTCGGCTCCATGGGCTCATCCGCCGCCGGTGGTTCCAACATGTTTTCATCCTCCTCCAAGAGCTGTTGACGCTCATCTCGATCCAGCCTTCTCACAAGTGCCCTGCTGCTCTGACTTGAACTTGATGTGATTCCCTGTCTCACGGAATCTGGCACATCATTGATGGCTTCCATACGCCTCACCCTTCTCAAACGCTGTTGCACCTCCAAGTCATCCAGCATCTCGTTCGCTTGCTCTGGCTGTGGATGTTCAAGTGCAGTTTGAGGTACATCAGCAAGCGTCTTCTGCTCCGAGGGACGCACATTTCGATTTTCCTCCAAACAGATGTTGCCCTTCTTGATCTCCTCTTGCATGTCCTCCAGGATCTGCACAATGAACTGAGAGCCAAGCATTTCATCAGGCGTGGCAAGCCGCAGCTTTTCAAGTGGATAACTTCGGACCTTGCCACGGATCCTAACCCAAACTCTGTTTGGACCATCCTGCTGACGCTCCACACAAACTACCAAGCCAGGTCCATCCCAGCTCGAATGATCTTGAAGTCGTCGGTGTTGCCCTCTTCGATTTGGAGGTGGCTCGTGGACATACACCGTGGTCCCTTCCAAAGTGCCCTCCAACTTTGGTGGGCGTGATCTTCTGTTCAGGGCCTCTCGGATGATCTGGTTGGAGTCAATCCAATTGTAGCTGTCAATGGCAGCGGCCCGTATGCGTTCAGCTCGTCGAAGAGAATCTCGCAAGCCCAACTCCTCATTCATGGGGAACTTCACATTGCCGCTGCACAATTGCTCCATCACAGAGACTGGAACCTGAACATTCTTGCCCGTCACCGCCTGCATTGGCGAAAGCCCCATGCGGTTGCACAACCGGTTCTTGGCATTGAAGCAGCTTGCCGCCACCAATTTGATCTCCTCCAGGCCTGCAGCCTGTTGTGTGGCGATGACGCGCATCATCATCAGCTTGATCACTGCACCATGCCTCTCGACTTGACCTTGTCGCCATTTTGCACCTGGAGGGACTACTTCATGGCGGAAATCCAGCAAGCGCGAAATGCGCTGAACCACATCCTCATACTCCTTGCCGCCATCGGTCTGAAACACTTCCGGTGGCCCAAGGACTGCGCACCACCGATTCTGCAGGAGCTCCGTTGTCACATCCGCCCCAACCTGCTTGCTCACAATGCCCATGCATGAGGCCGTCGATCATGTGCGTGACGTTGAAGCGCTCGTTCTTGATGTCCCACACGTAGAAGGAGTCTGACAGAACTCGCTCTCCAAATCTTGTGGGTCGCTGAATGGATACTTTGGGTTCAGCGCCTGGTGGCCTCACTGCCTGGCAGATTTGACAACGCAGCCCATGAGCCGCTTCCACCACTTGTTTGCTGCAGCCGCTGATGAGCAACATGCGCACCAATCTTTCCATCGATGGGTGACCTAACACCACATGCAGATGAGCTAAAGCCTGCCTCAGCTTGTGTGGAGATTGGCGTGCTACGCCATCAAAGTAGACGTAGTCATACTGCCCACCACGCCAGTCGGCCTTCTCCAATTGTCGTCTCAGCTCACCCTCAGGCGTGGGCAAAGGTTCCACCGGCAGCACATAGTGTGACATTCCCACATCTCGACCGTCTGTGAGCTTTCGAGGTGCATCTCGATCACATTTTTCCCATGCCTTTTCGGCTGCTCTCAGAATGTGTTCACACAGAGGCTTTGGCCATTTGGCCGCCAAGGCTGACCGCTTTTGCCACCTCCCCTCGTAATACACATTCCCTTCAATGGGTTGGTGCTCCTCAGGGGTGTGGGTGCATACAGCACCTTCCATCAGCGCTTCTCTCATGCCTGCATCATTCACATCCAAGGCAGTATATTTTTGATGTGGCTTCTCAGAGATGACATCGCATAGCCCAAAAGCACACTGTGGAATCTTGGCCCTGTGCAGATTGGGCCGATCGACCATGAAGTCCAGCGTCAATGCCAACGACTGCGATGGATTCTCAGTGAGAGCTAATCTGCCATTCTGATCTTGCTCATCCCACACCTTGCGACAAAACCTCCACAGTGGTATGTCCTCCTTCCGGTCTTCCATCACCTTGTCGATGTTCGGGTTGATGCGTTGCATTTGACTCCACGGACCACATCTTGGACTCATGGTGACTAAGTCCGGCTTCATCGTTCTGATCTGCTGCAACACTTCATTCTGAGTCACCACATTCTTGAGGTCGTGTCCATAGATCAAATCTACAGGAGCCATTGCTTTCCAGCCCTTGCGAGTCGAAGCCACCGAAGTCAATCTAGCACACCCAGCAAAGAGCTCGAGCACCAAGTAGTGTGGGCGTAGTCCACCAATTGTCGCCACCAGTGCCTGCTGGGCACACACTTCTCCCATGCCCTTCTTCAACTTCTGGATCAGTCCACGTTGAGGTGGACATCTATGCCAGTTGGTCGGGAACTCAAAAAGTCCGACGTCCGAAGCCTCTGTCGCATCGCTCCGAAATGGCCCCATGCTGACCCCACCTCCACACTCAACAGCAGGTTGAGCCACCTCACATTGCGCTTCCAGACTGCTTTGCCCTTCGACTCCGCTCTGATCGCCTCCTTGACTCGAAGTTGCCATACCAGCTTCTTCCAGAGATAGACTTGGATGCGCGTCTGGAAGCACTTGAGAATGTTGCAGGCCAAGTCGTCGCTCCAGACATTGCTCAGAGAGGGGTACCTGGATGCGATCCCCGTCAGAGCTGCATTGTACTGCCTCTCCACCGCCTTCTGCTGCTCCTTGGCCCGTCTCTTGTGGATAATCTCCAGCTCCTTGGCGGTCAACCCTTGAATGGATTCTGTGTCCACTGTCTCGCGCTGTGGGATCTCGTCCTCGGAGGGCGGCAGCCCCCTGTTGATAGGCCCTCTCTTGGCCTTTGGCGCCATCTTCGGAGTTGCCGTAGGGGTCGACATGGATGTAGTGCTTGCCATCGCCGCCGCAGCTCGAGCCACTGCACCGCGCCCCTTGCCCTTCTGGACATCCACCTCCATCGACTTCGGAGCTGCTTTGCGTCCTACTTGTCGCTCCTCCTCTTGTCGGGCTAACAGTTCTACTTCTTGAAAACTCCCTTCTGTCACTGAATCCACTTCCTGCACCGACTCCGGTTCCGAGATGTCCGGGCAATCTCTCGTGCGGTGACCGACTCCTCCGCAGACACGACATGATGGAGGATTGGGGATTGACGACATCCGCCGTGGGCTGATCGTTCGCGAATTGCATGTGCTTGGAGCCAAACACTTCACATTCATGAACTTCATGCCGCGGTATCATGCCAACTTCTTGATGAGCTTCCATGGAGTATTCTTGATCTGCCTCACCTGCCTCTGTGACGACATGAAACTCATCTATAGGCACCGTATAGTGACCCGCTTTCGTCTCACTCAAACCATAGTTCTTCACATGCAACTTTCTTGAAGACAGTGTGTGATGTTCCGTATCAATCTGAACTCCAAGTTGTGTGTGCGATTGCTTTGACAAAAGAGGTGGACAAGGACCTGGAACCACACTGAATGCCAATAAAACCAGTTTCCCACCAAAAGTTGCTTGAAGTTGCAAACGAAACTTGCTCTTCAGTGTATTGCCATCCCCAAAACGAAATACTTCCTCTTCCTCCAAAACTCTGAACCACCGCTGATGTTGTTGCCATTCCGAAACCACATCGTTTGCCCACCGAACTCCTACGACATTCCTCATGCAACCCAGATCCAAAATGACTTTCCGTGACAACTCTTGCATACTCCACCAAGCCTCAAAAGGTACTACAGGGGTATCATATTTCGGGGTTTTGTCCTCAACCTTCACATCGCCCAACACCCGCTGCACCATGTATACCTCTCTCTCGGATGGCTCATTGCGCAAACTGTCTTTGCAGAGAGTTTCCTGCAGCAAGTCCCATTCAGACTTGGGATCCGATTCGGAGCCATTGGAAGTGACCAGGACCGTATTCGGTGCTGCCGCCAATCCCGCCTTCACCTTGGGGCAGTCACGAGCATAATGCCCATGTTCATCACAGACAAAGCACTTGCCGCCCTTGGAGTTCTTCTTGGAATCGCCCTCAGTCCGCTTGTAGAAATTGCGCATCTTGCGCGCCTCAGCCATCTTCTGCTTGGCACGGAACTGTAAGGCTAGTGCCTCATGCTCTGCATGTAGTACATCAGTCGGCATAGCCTCGCCATCATCTACACTTTCGTCACCGACTGGATCTTCTGGAAGTCCTTCCAAGGACACATTGGTCTCACTCTCTGCCTCGTGGATCTCTGCCATGAGGGCCGCCTTGTCCTTCTTGTTGAACCTGAAGCCCATGACTCCACGTTGAACTAAATGTTCCTCACCCTGAGCACCACCCAATTGGGCCTCTGACTGGCCTATGGGGAAGCCTTGTTCACCTTCCAGCTCGGCTGACAATTCCATCATAGCTGTTGTGATGGATTCCTCGTCTTCACATCCAGCATGCGTTTTGATCATTGCCTTGTCACGTCGTGTCAGCCTCGCATGGTCAAGAAGATGACCCACATAAAACCTTTCTCCCATGCTCAGAGATGCATCTAGTCCTTCCAGTTGGCTTCTGTACAAGCCAGCCCGAGTGATGTAGCTTTCAAGACTTTCCCCAGACAACCTGCTCAAGGACAACAGCCTTTTTCTATGCCAATCCACCCGATGCTTTTCGCTCTGCTTGATCAATGGACTGCGTTCCAAGGCCATGAAGATCTTGTCAAGACCGTCCTTCTTGCTGACATCCTCCGGCTCCAAGTGCTTCACCAACTGAGCTGCACGGTCCCTCAATTGGACCATGACTCGGGACCCCACCAATGCCGTGGGTAATTGCTGGCCTTCTCCATGAAGCCAGAACTTCACTGATCGCTTCCAATCCCGGTAGCTCTCTCCTTGTCGAGCTCGAAAAACTGGGGGATAACTATTGGATACCTTGCCTGAGCTTTTCTTTTCCTCCTCCTTATCCGCTTTCTCATGCACACTAACTACATTGCCGCTTGGTAGACCACCTCGTTCCTGATCATCGCCTTCTGATTCTCCCGAATGCCCATGGTGATCTCTTTCATGGCGGTCAACTTCGCCTGAACGTTGAACTTCTCCTGAACCAAGCGCTCCATCCGGTGCACGATGCCACCGATGCCAAGGATCCGAGCGATCCCAATGGTCTCCGGGTTCTCGTCTTGTGACATACGTCCAATTCTCATGACTGCCATTTGAAGAACCATCCCATGATCCCCATACCCAGGAGTCGTCTTTCCACCATGACGCATTTGAAGACTGCCCCGATCCATTGGATCCTATCTCAAACCACTCAGCATTGGCTTCATCCTGCCGTCTTCGCCCACCCATGCTCCACTGAGACCAGCCTGATGTCTCGGTCCTTCTACCCTCATCAGAAGGGACTTCAAAGCTGTCCAGCTCTACACCATATGTGGGCCACACCTCCCCATAGTACGAGCTCATCACCTCAGTCGCTAGAACCCAATGGCTCAAGCCACCAACCGCAAATCACCACCCCCTTGTCCAAGAGGATGCCAAAGACAACCACAATGCCTCACGCACCGATAGCGTGCCCTGGATCTCCACCTAGGCTCCGATGCCAGTGAAATGCGCCCAGCGCCCAACCGCAAATGACCATGCGCCTGTTTTCCGCCCCAAGGCGCTGACTTCGGTTTACCGAACACTACGGCGAGTTTACAACAAGGCTGCACCATGGACCCACATGAGGTTGAATGTGCCTTACTTCAACAATAATTTATTCCTTTGAAAAGAGGGTGGCACTCCTTACCAAAAAAATACACAACATCCAGAAATGCAAAAATAAGGCCTCTCCCATTTAGAAAATACAAATTCATGCTTTCCCACCAGAAAACAAAAGAAACAAAAAAAACCTTGAAAAAACCGAAAAANAATGCAAAAATAAGGCCTCTCCCATTTAGAAAATACAAATTCATGCTTTCCCACCAGAAAACAAAAGAAACAAAAAAAACCTTGAAAAAACCGAAAAAACAGACAAAGACAAAAAACCTCGAGAAACCCAAAAAAAACAAAAAAAAACAAAAGAACCAAAAAAAACAAAAAAAAACAATATTCTGAGACTCTTGCCTAGACCACCCCCTTTCCAAAGAGTCTAGAAATATTGTTTTTTTTGTTTTTTTGTTGGTTCTTTTGTTTTTTTTGTTTTTTTTGCTTTTCCCAAGGTTTTTTTGTTTCTTTGAGTTTTTCCAAAGTTTTTGTGTTTTTCTCGAAATCACCCCATTCCAAAGTGTAGAATGAGCCTGGGAATGCAGTAAAACCCCACAAAATACAATCATCATGTGGAGTGCAGGACAACCACTGAAAAACTATCTTAAATCATGTGAAAACTGCACTCCCAGGAGCTCCCGTTCTGATTATAAACCACTAAGTGGGATGCCAATAACCCCCCGGACGTCCCATGGACGTGCCAAGGTGCATGCTTTCCTACGTCCACCACGAAGCGTTGCTCAAAGTTCTGCACGCCCAAGCGCCGCAACGCGAAGTACGGCGCCTGAAACAAGAGGAAATTGCAGGAAATGGTGCATTAATCGTGGGGTTTGCAAGTGAAATCATCTCTTTCCAGCATGCTTTTTTCTGACTAATCATACAATGGAAATATAGATGTATAATGATATATGCCTGTGTATGCCCCAATCATCCCTATACTTCTTAGTAGTTACAAAGCAACTTAGCTGGGAATGGCAATAGCCGCGAAGCGTTCCATGATCAACTTAACTGTCTATATATGTCCTAACTATCTATATTGGCATGATGTAATTGAAAGCCAGGATTGAAGGTTTGCAACTGACTTGTATCCCATAAACAACATATCACTTGTGAGGGGATGACTGGGGGTTAGCTCAATCGATAGATTATTGTCATAGATGTTATGATTATCCCAGCTGTAATAGCCACTAAATTGGGTAATTGCAACCTTATTGTCCATCTATTACAAGGTGGGCCACCTCCAGTTTTAAGTTGGTTTAATTGATACATAAGCCATGCAGTTGTAAATATATGCCCCAATTAATTATCCCTATAATTAAAGTGGCAGTTACACCGCAACTTAGAAGATGTAAATCAGCTCTACATCTCATGAAAACCCATGTTTTCTTGGTTGAAAGTGGTTGAATCTCCATCCTTTTCTTTGGTTTTTCAAGGGCACCACCCAGTCACTGGAGGTCTTAAGTGAAGTGACCATCCCATGACCGACCACCTCAAAGCCTGCACAAGGCGTGCCGAAGCGCAGGGGCCGGGACCTCAGCGATTGGAGCGTTGCCAGGAGTCAGCTGTAGGGGGACTTTACTACCCCAGGAGTTGACCCGCAAAAAAAACAACAACCCAGGAGTATAAGTCCTATCATCTATAATCATCTGTATAATCAGTTCATAATCTATATAATCATATGCAATTAATCATCTATAATCATCTATATGTATAATCAGTTAAGGGGGTCCAAAAGAAAATGATCATGAACCAAATACAAATGGTAGCCGCTTGTCGAAAGTAAAATCGGGATCAACATTATGGCTGGATTTTCCTACGCTTGTGAACCACTGGAGGAAATGAGACTTTGATTTTGATGATTTAAAGGGGACAATTCACCCCGACAAACCATATAAGATCATATCAAACCATCAGTGTTGCGTTCAGTGTTCAAATGCGGGGTGAAATTGAGACTGGTGTAAAAGATAGAAGGGTATTCCGAGAATCCAGGGATCAAGGTCAATGAAACTGTTTTTAAATGGTTTGCATCTATCGCGAAAAAACAAGAACTAAACTGCCCGTCCAGCTAGTTTCCCCAGCAATATACCAATAATTCCCATAAGATGCCCCTTGAGACAGTTGATGGGCGAATCCCATCATATTCCCATACATGATATTCTCACAATTACCCTCTGGTTATTCAACAGTTTGCTATTGAAAATGACCCATTTATAGTGGATTTACCTACGAAAATAGGGATTTTCAATAGCTATGTTAAATTACCAGAGGGTAATATTGTTGTATATTTCCATGTATTTTATTGATCACTGCACACCCCTGATGTTTTGAAGAAAGCCTTGGCACCTGCGCGCATTGATGGCATCAATCGCGTCACAGAGTCCCTGCGTGACGCGGTGAGTTTCCTCCGCCTGAGGTTGTGAGGAACTGAGGATGGTGACGATGAACTTGAACAAAGGGTGATATATCCTCTGGTAAACATAGCCATAGCTATTTAAGCCATGGCCATTTAGAAAGTTCGTTGATTTACCTATGAAAAATTGTGATTTTCCATAATGTGACAGTTTACCGGAGGGTATATCCTATTATCACCATCACTTGAATGGTTGGAATTGCTATATCCCATGATGTTTTTCGCCAAATGGCATTCATTCAGTGAAAACCTATGAAATTACCATGTTTGGGGGGAATAAGCATGCATACACCCCGGCTATTTTTGGGTACCATCCGGATACCAACAAAATCAAAGAACAGGTTCGATTTGCTCACCTTCTATCTTTTTAATGGTTGCTTTGGACTACTTGTATCTATGTGTAATGAAAAGTATTGGGGCGACACAGGTAATGGAAGCTGCTGGCTGGTACGTAGATGGGCAACGCTTTTAGTTGACAAGTAAGTGGATGTAGATGGGAGGATTCAATCATCGAAAATGTGGATTTCCCGATGCTTTACGGCCAACATAGCTCTTCAAACAAGAAAACAAATTTGAACAATTCTTCGTTTTGGTACGTGTTTTCAATGACTGGCTTGGAAATTCTATAGACTTTCTCTAAACAAACAAAAACATACAGGAAAAACAGTTGGTTGACACTAACACTTGTCACATGTCGAAAAAAAACACGGGAGATTGTGCTCGAAAATGAAAACTGGGTTGGCGGAACCTAAGTAAACTATACCCAACATTCGGATGTAGACATACAATCCCTGTTCTGTTGTGCTTGTCCTTTTTCTGTTGAACCCCCTCCCTGTTTTGCATGGCTATTCCTGGACCCCCGAAAAAAACAAGTAGACTTTTTTTCTGGGCAATGTGGTAAACCCAATAACGAACCTTTTTGTTGGATGGTTTATGCAATCTATTTCAGATAAAATTGGTCTGCTTGTTGTTGTGGATACCACATGATGAAATATGAGTCATATTCATTCCATTTCATTCGCTCCTTTTCTTTACCCTGGAATTGACGCTTAAATTTCACACATCTTTCTCCAGTCGGTTCCCCCTCCAAGGCCGTGATGCCCCTGGTTCCCATTCCCTTGGGAAACCCGCACCCAATCTTGTGCTGGCGCCTCGAAACGGAGTTGCCACAGCCAAAGATGGGGTGTCCTACAAGGTTTCCCGCATAAAATATCCCTTCCAGAGATTCTGGGAACAAAAGAGCTTCAAAAGTCAAAGATCTATATCACTGCCACTAGTTTTGGATGCGCATCAGCTGCCTCCAAAAAAGGTGACCTGACTGGACACCTAATAACGGCCCTGTAGTTACCGTTGGTTTGTTCCCGACCGGGAAGTATCCCAGACATGAAACATCATATGTGCCACGGTCAAAACGTGATAAGTATATATATATATATGGCTTATGGTAGTCTCACTTTGTTTGTTTTCTATGTGTTAACGGTGGTATCACCATCCCGAAATGTGGGATATAGTTGCCTAGACCCTCCAAGTACCGATGAAAATAGGTAAGAATTTATAAGAATAACGGGTGATACTGGGTGTTTGTTATTCCATTTTGTCTACTGTTGGTACTTGGAGGGTCTAGGTATACATCTAATCATTTATATGCCCATTATACACTGATGGTAAATTGCCCATTATTTCTCTACATATATAGTATCCCTTGTTTCTGTTGGGTTCTCGCCACCGGAATGCCGCACTGAGGCTTCACACTGGCAACTGTGCCAAGAGTTCAGGCCAGTCGGGTGGCCTTCATTGGGGTGCCATGACTGGGGGTGGAGTTGCTTGTCTTATGGTATAGTAACCCCCAAAAAGATAGAAAAGTAAATCCTTCATCACTACTTTAGTAGGATTTTACCAACTTCTTTCTTCTTGGGGATTAGTATAATCATACAATTATCGCAACGGACGATCCCCCTCTTTAGTTTGATGATTTGTTGCACCGAAACCTCCATGTTGAGTGAATTTCCCAGCCAACGATGCTATGGGAGATCACCATTTGGAGTGGGTAAATCATCCGTTTGTTGGGCAATGTTCATCCATTTCCATAGCTATGTTAAGTGACCAGAAGGTAATGTGCATAAGATAGCAGGTTTCATTCATGGCCATATACCATCGAAATGCTCACCATTCCACCTCCCCAAGACCAAAGTCTGAGTTTTACATCTAAGAAGAGTTTCAAAAAAACACCACAAACCCCATATTCTTGTTTACACAATAGCTGTTTGTACAGAATGTTCTTCGCAACATTCCTGGCCAATGACATTGACAGGGCTAACCCATGGCTAACCCTCCATAGGACCAGCAAGGACCATGCAGTCGATTTCACCTTGTTTTGTTGGTTCAGCCCATCTTGTCTGGTGTATGTATGTATGTATGTATGTATGTATGTATAGATAGATAGATAGATAGACAGACAGAGAGATAGATAGATAGATAGATAGATGGATGGATGGATGGATGGATGGATGGATGGATGGATCGATAGATAGATAGATTAGATTAGATTAGATTAGATTAGATTTAGATTTAGATTTAGATTAGATTAGATTAGATAGATAGCTATATTGTGTTTAGGTCAAAGCAAAAAAAATAGAAAACAAATATCAACCCCCCAAAGGACAGCAGGATCATAGTTTTGGTTTTCACCAGTTTCACCTCCATCAACCTTCGCTATCCACTGGTGTTAGTTGTCAAATTCCACTTGATGCATCCCAGGAACCAACCATTTTGAGGGGCCATCCAAAACAACATCCCATTCTTCATATTTTTTTGGTTCATTGTTGGAAAAATGTTCATTTGATTTCAAACTATCTAACCTGAATCCTTTAGTGTCCCATTAATTCTCATGAATTCCCATTCATGGAAGTTTCTTCTTGGCTTTAATACCTGATTCCAATAGAGTTCCCAATCACTTTCCAAAAAGTCAGTACATCACCCAACGCCAAAAAAAAATCCCAACAAATGCCCAATGAATCACCATTGAATCACCATGAAATCACCGCTGTGGGCGAAATTCTCGCGCCTGCCACGCGGCGAGTTCCTCCTCGGCGAGCGCTCCGGCTCCACAGGCTCCATTGGCTGCCGAGGTGGCCATAGCAGGTTGGAAAGTTGTGGCGGCTATGATTTGGCCCTCTTTACCTGGATGATTGATGATGATTGGCTGTTTTCGGCTGGTAATGATGATGGTATATGATGGTTCTGACATGTTCTGATACTAGCGCTTTGTGAAGCTAGGGGTCAACCGGGAAGTTATGTCCGGAAGCTAATGGGCCTCAGCGGTGGCAAACATCTCAAAAAATTAATGCTGGTCATACAGAACTTCGTGTTCAGTGACCAGATCAAGGCTGAAAAATATATATAAATACTTCTGCAAGGTGGTCCCATGATAATCCATGATAAACATACCATTGAAGAGATGCTTTCAAAAGCCACCCTCTTATGATCTTTTATGGTAACATTGGGCGTGGTTCCGGTGCTTCCCTTGATGCATCGCTGGAGCCAAGCCACAGCAGCCACAAATACATAGACGGGGTGAATAGATATAGATCAACAAAAACTTGGCACATCTTAATTCAGAAAGAAAACTGTATACATTTGTGCGATATAAATGTGCATATATGTTTATAAATATATATATATATACCAACGCCATCAGGGACACAGAAATTCTTAGGCCACTCCAAAAAACAAATGTTTTCCACAAATTCTTGTGTTTCTCTGGGTTTTGGTGTGTTTTCTCGTGCTTGTTGCGGATTCTCATGCCTCACTGCTTTGTTTCTTGATTTTCCCCCATCATGCTCACCATGAATATGATTCATCTTCACTCGCGCTGTCTGTGTCTCCCAGCAAGCAATCTCTCAGCGNCGTCAAGCTTACATGAACCAGTCAGCGGGCTTCCAACCCATTCCAACTGCTTGGCAACGAAACACGAATAAAGCATGTTCCTCCAAGAGCTTCTGGATCCCACCGGCACTCAGGTTGCCGACTTCCATCTGGTGGTTGATCCTTCTTCTCCCTCTGGATCACGGTGCCTGATCTGCTGGCCAGCGTGTTGCCTTCCATGGCGTGCTCGGACAAAGAGGCTACAGATAAAAGTGTAGTCAACGGCGGCGGAGGCTGAAACAAAGCCACCTCAGAAGTTCACTTTG
>BGPT01002874.1:50630-64108 GCA_003297045.1 Symbiodinium sp. clade C Y103
AGTGGCATAGGATATTGTTTGTTTCTTAATCTTGAGCCTCTGCATCATCTAAAAACGCATTGCGAACATGAGTTGAACCTCCGCAATGCAGGTGGAAGCAACCAAAGGCAAGTGCTGTAANGTGCCAAAATGTGCTGGCACAACTATTCTCGTGCCACTCTGAAAAAAACATTTTTTTCGCAAAATCATATGAATTCCGGCTTTTCCGAGGTAGCTGGTATATATATATATATACAGTACCTTTAATGTCTAAGAGATCATGAACATAACATCCAAGATCTACACGTGTTGGGAGCCCAGAGTATCGACCCGACGGCCGCTGAACTCATCTTTTTCCCGACGGCCGCGGTTCAGCGGTAGCTCAGTCCATGGCCCACGCCTCGACCATCAGAAAGGTCAGGGGCCCCGAAATATCCGAAATATCAGTGGAATGTGATGAACGAATAGAGCTAACCCAAGGTCAAAATTTAGGTGAACCATGGTTTAGAAAATAACAGCAATATATGAAAATATATGACAATACACGATTCATGCTATACATTCAAATCGTGTTGGCCCGCTTCCAACTGGAAACAGGGGCCCTTGAACAAACACGAAACTCGCATGATTTTCCATGGGCCCATGGAGCCGCACCTGATTCATTGATCGTTTCTGACCACATTGGTACAAAGGAGTTGTATAATTGCATTCATAGATTGGGACACATTGATGCTGGGGAGGTTGCGAATCACTTTCGGTCCTGGTCGTCTTCAAAATGGAAATAAGATTAACAGTTCGCAAACTATACATGAATTTGCCACAAGACCCCATCTGCACACACACACACAGTCAGTCCACAAGGTCAAAAGGTCTCGCACATAAAGTCATTAGTTTGATGAATTAGATGTCCCCATCCTACCCAACTTTGTTGCCACATCTCAACCCCTTCTCTAACTGGGACTGCTGTCACCCTCACATGCCCATCAGCCGGAATCGGACAATTTGCCAAGCCCATTCACAGGCCCAGGTGATTCTGGTGTGAAGAATGCACACAAAAAACGTGGACTGCAACTGAAAGCGCTGCTTGCCAGTCGCCACAAGCTTTCGAGACCAATCATAGGTGCAGGTACCTGGATAACTTCGACCCGGGTACCTTGAGATTCTGCCAGAATCAGAGGCAGAGTCTAACTAAAATCTATTCCTCTGGACGGCTCGAACCCATCCACAACTACCTCTGGTGGCACCTCTTGTGCCACTGTGTTGGCTCCGACCGGTGCAGGCGCGCTTGGCGGCAGCGCAGCGGAATCCAACCCCACCGCCTTGGGGGCTTCGAAGGGCCGTGGCGCCTCAGCATTCTGCGTTGGGTTCTTGCTGCGTGGATTTGGATTGGCAGTCCATTGCACCACCTGCACGCTGCACTGGGGAATCCCATTCCCTGTTTCGGATGGATGTATTGCAGGGGCACCCGGGCATTCCGAGCTTCCAACTTGTTGAACCCGCTTCACAGTGCTCACTCGTGAGTGTTGGTAAAATATCCGCTTTAGTAGCTGTTGCACCCTCAAACGTATGCGTGTTGATCAAAATATGGGTACACTAAAATGGGATAATTTACTATACTCACAATTGCAGCAAATGGACAAAACTCTGCAATCCCCTTGGTCTTGATCAACAGGTGATATCTTGATCTTCACTGCACAAATCGTTCATGTTTCTTCTTTCCCCTTAGGTTCTCTCAGGGCTAGCCGCCCACTTTTCCGTGCTTTCCATTTTCCACATTCACTCGCTGCTGTCTTTGGGTGCGCATGCCACTAAGTACCTTCCTTAAATTGTCCTTCTAGTATTTTCTATTCAGCAGCTAGAAATCCGGAGGAACAAGGGGCTTGAGATTCAAGATCACCAAGGTTCTTAATTCATGCACTTCATGGGTTGTGGGTTGTGTCACATGTCAGACTTACCAACCCATACACACCCACCTGATGTGCAATGAGGCCCAACTCACCCAAAAAGAATGGATCAAAGCTGCTGTCATTCCTTTCTATACCAGCATATACCAGCATATACCAGCTAATTGACCCAACTCGTCCAACCCCCTTCCCAATCATCAACCAAAACCATTGTTATAACGAGCTACATCTTCAGTTCTGCAGGTCGGGTCATACCCCCATTCTTGTTGATTCAGAAGTCCGTCGACTTTGAGACTGAGAAAACAACACACACACACATGTAGATTATATGGGTGTGGGTCCAATTTTGTACCCCAATAGTTGGATATACTATGATATACTTAACACCAAAAATACATTGGAAGAACATGAAAATACATGAAGTCAGGCCATGAACAAAACAACAATGAACCACTGCCCCGGGCCCTGCCTGGACCTCCTCATTGCTCACTGCCGTCAGCTCCTCGTTGATCACCCTAGCCGCGTTTTCGGGGGTGGTGCCGGCGAGGAGCTCACAGGCGTCCAAGCTTTGCTGCTCACCTGCAAGTCAGTGGATTGCTGTTGAAACAGGCCTACAAGATCAAAAAGATTTTAAAAGACTCTATATAGTAAATATATGTAAATGTAAGGGTTCTAATGGTAGGGGTTGCAGGTCTGGTTTGATCGAGGGTTCACACCGCGGGCTGCTGGGCGCAGGTTTCGCGTGTATAGCAAGCACGAGATGTGCGGCACACTTGACGTTGGAACATTGTGGCCTGCGCGATAGGTGCAAAGGATCGTACACGTTTCGAATACGTGGCAAGTGTGAGGTTTTCTGCGTGCACGAAACGTTGGCAGCCCACCAGTCTCAGTCAATACAATGTTGAAAACCCTAATTTCTAGGTTCCACTAAAGGTAGCTGTTTCACCCACTGTGCCACAACATCATCCAGAAAATCTAGGAAGCTCCCATTCTGAAATTGGGAATACATTTGGTTTCCTTGAGAGTTCCCATGAATTTGTCCCAAACTGGCCTTCAATTTCAATTTCGAAGCACAACTTCACCGCCTCTCCCAGCCGTCGCAGCTTGCTGTTCAACCGTGCCAGCGCATCGCCAGCGCAGGCCCAGTTCAGAGTCACGGCCGCTTCGGCAATGGCTAAGCCGGCCAAGCGGATAAACGCCTTCTTCAAGCCTTGCCTGGGAGAAGATTGGCAGCGTGGCGAACCCAAATATCTGATCCATACCTCAATAGATTCAATCAATTGGTTTAAAAGAAAATCCATATAGGCCACCAACGGTTTTTACCATCAAAAAAGTGGCTTTCCTGGAAACATCCCACTCAGATGAGTTTGGAAATACCTTCCCTTCAATGAATTCCATAGTGCCAGCAGCTTCCTCTGCTTGCCATCCAGGCATATGCAGGCTGTTTGAAGGTCCCAAGGATGTGGGTCCCAAGACCCCAAACTCTCATCTCAATATGAGGTGGTTTCTTCGAGAAAATTGAAATCTAACAACCGCCAGAAACACATGGTGCCAAATGCAAGGAGGGAGAAGAAAAAAACAAGGTTGTTTGATGTTTTTTTGCGTGTTTCCATGTGTTTCCCATAATCTTCATGCTGATAATGAATAAACATACCGCTTCAAGGTGCAAGGAAACTGCCAAACTGCCAAAATGAAAACGACCTACAATGCGTGAGGTTTTTGCCATTTGAGCAAAATTTCAGACAAAAGAGCACACACACACAGCTAATCTTGGATACCCTTGCCCAAAAGATATTGTCTGGTCGATATACCTTCCAATTCCTTACGAGTACCACATCTAGTTTGGACTTGAAGCCACAAACATATAGATAAAGGATGATAAAGGTTTTTATGCGTAGTTCGCTCACTCTGTATATCCCCAATGTTTCTTGGTTCATCAATGCTTATCAACGTTTATCACCAACTTTCATAGGTGTTTGCTTACTATACAACATGTCTCCCACAATCTTATCTGTACCGGACAAACACGAAAACATCAACCAGCATCTCCTAGTCCCAAACAATTGGAAACAAGAACAATTCTTAGGCCTCCAATCCTATGTTTGATGCTTATTTTACCTCCCAATAAACAATCATAAACAATCTTTATCTAAATTGTGATGCTAAACTTACACCCAGAGATGTTGAATTGATGTCTTCCTTAATTTTTCAGCCGATCTCGGTTGATCCCAGCGGCTGCACATTGGGATTGTTGATGAACTCCTGCGCGTTGGCCACGGTGAACTGCACCAGCCCCACCGCCGCAAAGACGCCGCTGAGGGCTGCCGACAGGCCCAGACCCACGCCTAAACCGACCCCCACAGCCACGCCAAGGCTGACACCTGGCGATCACACGTTGAAAAACGACCAGACTGCGAGAAAACCTGTGGGACCCAAATGACCAAATGCAGGTCTGCAGGTCTTGGAACATGTTTTTGCATCCGGATATTTTGAAAAATACATCAACCTTGACAGAAAATACCGAAAAGATGCTTGCAACAAGGATGTGATAGTATACTCGTTAGTCCGCCTTGAAAACCCCAGGGCCTCAGGGGAACCATATTGGCAAATTGGTCCCCGCCTACGGCAACTCCAATGTCGGTCTGCGCCGGCACAGGAGCTGATCCCAAGGGCACAACAGGGATGCACGTGCCGCAGCCAAAGGCCTCCTGTCCAGAATCAGCAAGGCTTACCCTCTGGTAAACTGACATGGCTATGGAAAATCACAATGTTTAATGGATAAATCAACTATAAATGGGCATTTGTAATAGCTATGAATGTTAAATTGCCAGAGGGTAGATGTTATGGTGCCCAATGTTCTTCTTTGTGGTCAGCGTCTGAAGCAGAGTCTTTCAGTTTGAACGAACCCCACGACCTCGTATTGCCTTTTGGATTGAGATGGTTTTGCAATATAAAATCACTCCCATATCATTCCTGTTGCTTGATCTCCTTTTGATTTTCTACCGCTTGCACTATAAGGCTATAAACAAGGCAAGGGCATCATTGCTCAGGGATCGATGATGTAGGAAACCTCTTAGTGGATACTAAAGAACCATGGTTCCATGCCAAACTACCCCCACACGAAGATGAGTTGAAGCCCAGCAATGTCTACCCAATCAACAATTCAGAAACGAACCACCCCCCCGCCACCAAAACCAAACCGACCTGAATCTGAAGCCTTTTTCCTCTCTCATGTACCGAGCAATGACATACATAGCAAAATAGCCTCTAAAAATTATATAAACATAGTTGAAATTTTGAATACATTATTAAAACTTAAATCAAATATCCATATGCATATCTGTCCAACCAGTTGCTTCTTGGTTCCAGCCTCGTCTTCACATCCAGGGCAATCACAAACGCGATCGTTGACGCGAGACTGCGAGATGAAGCATTCCTCAGTAGGAAAATGGACGTCAGGGCCCCAATCATCGGTGATGGAAAATGAAAACATGCAACCACCAACGGCAAATTTTTGGCAGCATCTCCACCTAATTTGGTTGAATACGGAGGAGGGTGAGGAAAAAAAACACTTCTGCAATCTTCTGCATATGTTTGCATTGTTTTTGCTGAAACGGATCCAAGAAACGCTGCCCGGGCAATCAAACGTTTCGAGGGGTTTGAAGGCCTCGGCCAATGTTGACGCTTGCAGCCGCCGCGATGTTTCGTCACCTGCCGTCAGGCCATGGCGCTCCACGATCCCCTGAGCAAACCCGGGCTCCAACCGTGTTGCCGTAAGACTTGGGGTGGACACAGAGTATGTTAGAGTATGTTGGAGTCATAAATTTACAACATGAATTGTGATATCTCCTGGTGGCACCCAGTCCCGGTGAGCCGCCTGAGGGCAAGGTGCTGGGTAGATATGGAATGCTCACCCCGAACTCCAACCTCTCGTGTCGCGGCGCCATGGCTTTCATGAGCACCAATTGCCTCCGGGGGCGTTTGGGATGCTGGGGTGGTGGATTTTGTTTCAAAGACATTTGGCACCTGGGGAGATCAACTCAACCTTCAACTCAGCTTTCAAGCATCTATATATCAATAATATATTTATGTTTTTGAAGGGAAACCAGATGAACCAGAGCGGATAAAGATCTAGGTTTGCTTCTAAATCATTTACAAATACGAAGCATACCCACAGACCATCGGATGGTCTACAGGTAGACAATGAAACAGCAACTAACTCGCAACCGTCGCTTCTACCAGTTTTAGCACCTGACTTCCTCCTTGGCTGCTTCACTGTAGCCTTTGGTCACGCAATTTTCCTGAGTGATAGCTAAGCCAGCCATCCAAAGAATATTCTAGTGTAGTCATTGGGGATCACCATCCAAACAATGAGATAAAACAAAAAGTGCAATCAACTGGGTAAATTAGAATATTTTACTGACCTGAAGTGAAGACACTAAAATTTACCCAGAATCACGAATCCATCAACAAGTTTCCAGCACTTTTTGCACATCGCGTTCTGCCAGCGCCGAACGCACCAAACCATACGCCTCTGACTTGGGCCCCATTCCGATCGCTGCGGCAAGTGCATCCATCTCATCCTGGACGGCATCCCGGTGAACCGGGGCCATGGGTATCACTTCGTAGCTCAACAGATGGTTGGATAAATAAAAAACTTGGAAAGAGGTAGATTGATAGGTAGATACACAGACAGATAGGATCAAATGAGGAAAGTTTTCTGCAACAAAGGCCCGCCATGCGTTCAAAAAATTGTTCTGGTTTGGGCCTGAAATCGACGGTTTTTGCTTGCAAATTTAGGCACATGGAAGCACCTTTAACGCATGCTGCTACACATTTGTTCATGCTGTTGTTTCTGACTATTTCTGGGTTTTCACTGTTTTTCATGTTTTTCATCATGTTTCCTTTTTTTCATCAGCCTATTACGGGCTCAGACTTTCCCAGAATTTGGGCATCGTATATGTTTTTCATCAAGTGATTTCTTTCCTTCATTTTGTTTCTCTCGAACACGATAGCGTTGAATTTCACATCATGGTTTAGTTAAACGCCTCAAACATTTGGGCAAGCGAAGACACGACAAAACTTGTTGCCTGCTTTTCTTTTGGCTCAGTGCCCAAGTTGTTGAGGGTTTAAGGTTAAATTTTGTCCTCACTAATCCAAAGGGTTAATAATGCCGAAGAAATGGAAAGGAAATATACAAATTCAGTTTAAGACGTTTTTGCATGGCCGCGATGTGCGGAGGTGACCACCTAACTTCAATACGCAGGTGCAAGACCAAAGTGCCTGCGAGATGCTTCCCACACTGCAACCGTAGCAGGGAAATGCAAAGACATACGGAAAGCATACTAGCAGTGAGATGTTCCCACCACATGAACACACAGCAGCCACAGTCCCTGAGAAGCTTCCACAGCAATGCAACACAAGGGTGCAAAACCCTTACAAAACCAATGCTAGAATCATCGCCACATAGCAACGCAAAGCTCTGATATCAGTATGCCCCCATGCAGCCACTCTTCGGCAAATGCTGACTATCTCGCGTTTCAAGATATTCTGAACTTATTTCGGTCTAAGACCAATCAAATTCTACATCCCTACACTGGACAGGACATGACAGGACCGATAACCCGTTCAAAACCAAAGTTCCTGCAAGAAGCCACCTGATTTGCATGATCCAAGAATTAGCACTTCCTCGGGTGAACTGGCTAATCCAAATTCTGCTCCCCAGTGCTGATGTTTTTTTTAAATCGGGGAAAGCTAATCAGATATTGTCTGCCTGGTCATTGGTTGTATCCCTTAAATCTTTGCAAAAGTGGTTTCTTTTTCACCCGCATCTGCTGGAGGTACCCCAAATCATCCAAAATTCCCCAAATTTCAGAATTGAAACCTATGATTTTGGGGGATCCTACTTCAGGAAATTCATGGAAATTGCATATTTTTTCTATTTTTTTAAAGAGATGCGCCCACCTCTAAGGCTTGGCCGCTGTACCCTGCTGCGGTTGCAGACTCCATGGCTTTCCTGACATCGTCATCTGCCAGCGCCCGGCTCACGAAGTCATCCAATGCCAGCTCTAACCTGAGCATCTCAAGTTTATGGATGAAAAATGACGACAATTTGATTAACAAGTGTGCGAACTTGAAAATGAAAGAAACCCTTTACAACGAAATACTGTAACCATAATCTTTAGTGTGCTTACTTGGCTGCTTGGGAGATGAATGACACTTAAAACAAGAAAACATAAGGAAAAACACCGCAGCTTCCCCTGCACTGCAAGGCACCGATTGTTTCTTGGCGTCTTGCTGGCCCTTTCCAGCAACTCGTGCGCCATTGACCCACCCGGCAGTTTCCTTGTGGGAAAAGGTGAGCCTGGAGGACCAACTGAAGGTGAAGGACCAGGTGGACCTGGAAGTGGAAAAGGTGGACCTGGTGGAGTTGGAAAAGGAGGTGTGGGTGGAGGAAGGACCTGGTGGAGGTGGACCTGGTGGAGTTGGAGAAGGAGGTGTGGGTGGAGGAAGAGGAGGTGCAGGAGGAGATGGACGAGGAGGTGAAGGTACAAAAGGTGGACCTGGTGGAGGTGGACCTGGTGGAGTTGGAGAAGGAGGTGTGGGTGGAGGAAGAGGAGGTGGAGGAGGAGATGGAGGAGGTGAAGGAGGTAAAAATTGGTTGAAGCATCGCAGCTTCAGCCCCACCGAGGGGTCCACCAGGCCCTTCCTCTGGACCACCACATCCAAGGGCTCAAAGCCGCACCCCTGCGGGTTGAACTCGTACAGACCCAGTGGTGCAGCGGGGCACTGGCAAGTATCACAGGATGAGTCTGCTTCATCTTCACCTCACAACGCTAGAGCCGCTGGAGGAATATGCAATTTCCTGCTTGTATTCCACCCCCGCCCAGAGGAAGATGGCCAAAGAGCCCCACCTCCTACGCACAAATTCTTTCTTGCCACTCCCACCTTGTGTGGGCCCTAAATGTACATGTAATTGTGGGGGCTGCACACATCATCCAAAAATGCCTCCATCTGAACTTACCTTTACTGGGTTGCCATTCCATCAAAAGCCCACCACCATCAAAGGTTGCCTTAATAAAATGCCATGTTGCAGTTGACACAATCGCACACGCTGTTGTTCAGGATCTGCACGTGCTTGCCACAAGGTGCGCCCGGACAGAAGTAGACGCATTCACGCGGGAACTCAGTGTTTCAGCTCGGATGGAAACATGTCGAATGCTTTTGGATTTATTGGGGGCTGGCTTGTCATCGCCGGAAGACATTTGCTGACCCACATCCAAGTGTCAAGGTCATCAGAAGTCTGTGCATGTAGGGGCATTTTTAAGTATGAAAATGCAAAGCAAGGGCTGGGGATTTCTGAAGAGCAAGGTGCCCACATGCTTAAGCCAGGTAATTTCTGAACAAGTCTCGGGCATTTTTTGAAGATCAAATTGTCCACATCTTTTCAATTTTCTGTGGGAATGTTGACCTCATCACATTATATAAATGATGACACCTCCAATTTGGGACCCAGACCCCACAATGAACAAATCCACCACATGAATAAACTCTGACTCTAACCCTTTAATAAGCAAGCTTTGTAGAACCCCACGAGAAATATAAACCAAAAATAAGCAAGACATCAGAGTCTAGTAATTCTACCCTTGGCTTTACCGCCTTGCCACCGCCTTGCAAATGGCAAGGCACCGATGGCCCGACCTCAAAGAGCAGCGGATCTCCGGTGCACTTCCCCGAGCAGCTCGTGGCTTTCCCGCAGCTGCTGGGACATTCGCAGACGCGCGAGTTCACCCCCCCAGGACTGCAGAAGATGGAGGAGCTACAAATGCCATCACCACAGGTTTCAGTCGTCTCATCTCTACCTGGGCCAGTTAGCTTAGTTGTGTGAAGAGGTTGAATATGGATGAATCTGGTTTAAAAAAATATGTTTGAACATCTTGAACCATATGGCATTGTGACACCACAATATGATTCAATAGACACTTGGTTGAATGGCTCAGTATATTTCAGTATCCCGTGACTTGGAAAGTGCTGGCAGCATTGGAATCCGAGGTGGCTGTCCATGAGAGGCAACACGAGGCAACCGCATCCCCTGTAAAAACGTATGCTAAACGAAATTCTAAACCTGATTCAACATTGCTAATCTTAGATACTTGTACCACCTTCTACGGTACCTAGATGATCCATGATGATCCTAGATGTACCTAGCAAAAGGATGCAAAACGGGCAATATCTTTAGCATTCTTTGGCTGTGTTTCTCAAAGGCACCGCCATTTTATGCTGCAAAAAGGCAGCCATCGACCTACCTAGCCCAGGCTGGGAGGACTCCCAGGATCATTTCATCACCCAAGACATGGCTTACCCTCTGGTAGACCAACATGGCCATGGAAAATCACCATTATTAATAGGTAAATCAACTATAAATGGGCCAGTTTCAATAGTTCTGCTAAATTACCAGAGGGTAACATATAGCTGGAAAGACTTCAAGAAAACTTCATGCAACCACGACAAATTCTGCGTCGCAGCTACACGTGGGGCAGTCACACCTGTTGTCATTCAGCGCCGCATAAGGTATGGCACATCCCAGCTTGGCGGGCAATCTGCTGTTGGCAGGGTAGCCAGGGCATTGCACGGCAAAATTCAGGTTGAACTGCTGCCCAAAGCAGTTGGCTGCCTTCTGCTCATTGGTGCCTCTCTCATTTCGAAAAGTGAACACATTCCCAAAAAAGTTGAACGGGTTGGCGCGACACTGCGTCGGGCAGCCGGATGAGCAAGTGCTGCAATCCCACGCCTCTTCGTCTACGCAGTCTAGGCAATCACAGAAGTTGTCGTTCAAGTAACTGACAGGAATAAAGCACCGGAGTCCCAAGGGATTCAATGGAGGCGGTGGGCACTCAACGAACTGAAATTCACATTGATAGCCGAAATTTTGATGGCAGGTCTCGTTCGTGGGGCATCCAGAAGCGCAAGTGTCACAGGTGAAATTGTTTTCATCCGCGCAGTCGGGACAATCACACCTCCCATTGTTGAGACGGAAAACATTGATAGTACAATTGCTCAACGGGCAAGCGAAGTAGACGTCGAAACCTTGTGGTTGACGCGCAGGCCAAATTTGAATGTGACAGGATGATATGGATGATCATCCCATATTTTTGGGATTTTTTGGGCATGAAAAAAAAGAACCGGAACAAATATAAAACATGCATGAAACGCCCAACCAAATGTCAGTTGTATCCTCTCCGTATGCTGGTACTATCCCCACGTCTGCTTGACAATAGACGACATAATCAACTCCCATTTGTTGGTGGTTACGCCAATAGTGTGTGGCTTGCCTTTGATACCAAGTCAAAAAGTAGTTAGTTGGTTGGTTTATATTTCAGTTGTCTCAAAACATGATTGAAACCATCAAGCAGAAACAATTGCGATTCCTGATGCCGCAAACATCTGGACACACGCAAGTATCACAGTCCCAATCCTCCTCATCAGCACATGTTCCTGGACAGTCGCAGGTGTTGTCGTTCACAAATCCTCAGAGGTCACTTGCTGGAACAACGCAAAAACTGTTGCAACATGCTGCAACTTTGTATGCCTGCATTTTTTTTGCCCAAACAAAAAGCCAAGTGTTAAAAAAAATGAACTGTTGCACTCTCTTTCTCCCTATAATCTATCCAAGAACCAATTGGTAGGGAGCAATTGCCAGGAGGTGGACATTGGAAGCGAGGCAGTTGCGCAAAGGCTTGCACTTCTGTACACCTGATGAAACCGCCTGCGCCAGCCATTGTGGGTTTACCGGAGTCATGCCATGACAAAAACAAGCCATGGGTCCCAAATGGTCAAAAAAAAAAGATCAAGTTGACATTTCCAAGATGTTTCTTTTTTTTTCGGTGTTTTGTTGATCATGTTTACCTCACTGTTTTCCAGGTGTTCATCTTTTCCTTCTGGGGGAAGATCAATGGCCAATTTTGTATGACGTATGCCTCAAAAGGGACGCTAGAGTTCCACGCTGAATTATCGCTGCGGATCTTCTTCTCATGCCCGGTGACCTCTGCCTCTATTTCAGCTCATGATCAACTCACCCGGCCTTTTTTGGTGCAAAAACATATCAAAATATCATGAACCCACCGGCCTGAAGTGTCGAGGACCTCGCTGAAATCTGCATAGTAATAGTTATAGAGCTGTTCACATGCGGTCGGGCACTGGCAAACATCACCTGCGAGGGGCTGAGATTTTTGTTGGTTGGAATCCCTGGTGAACCTCGGAGTCAGAGTCAAAAATCCCTGGTTGATTCATATGAATATGGCCCTTTCCCAAAATTTCCCCAAAATGAAATGGTACCACCCCAATCAGTTAAACTATAGGCGGGAACAAATATCTTGGGTTGATAATGTTGATAATGTTGATATTACCCTCTGGTAATCAAACATGGCAATGAAAAATCCACCATTTATAGATGATTTTCATTGATTTTCCCATTAAAACCTCCGGGATTTCCAATTGCCACGTTTGATTACCGGAGGGTAATTTGAATTTGCCTATCTTCCCACACTCTTCCCACATTGCCAGGACTAGTCGGATGGTATCGGTGGCCGCATGACATCTAGCTACCCTTTAGCAATGACTTTATTATACAGTGTCATCCAATTATAAACCTGTGGCTTACAGCGGTGCCTATATATAGAAAATAATCCCGTACAACAGAGATTCAACAGAGTATATACAACCTGTGTGATACATACTTTACTACTCTACCAAGTGGTATTTTGGGCATTGCCCATATCTACCAATCAGTGCCGAAGTCACAATTCACCGGATACAGCTGGCCCATGTACTCTTGTTGCGGGGCTTCGTCCGCACAAGTCCATGGACAGTCGCACACCGAATTGTTGACAAGCAAAGAAGGGATAGCGCAACCCACCTGGTCGGAAAAACATCAGGTTAAGCTCCAAAAGATGAAAGTCAATGAGAAACAATCCTTTATAATCCTTTATGTATATAATATACATATATAGATCCGATCCCACAATATATTCAAACCATGTCATAGCATTTTACAGTGGCAATAAAACCCGGGACCCATGGATCCAGTCACCTCCAGTGGAGGCACGGGAGGACACTGAAATACTCCATAGGAAGGGCTGCAAGCCCAACGGGAAGGGACGCCGCAAAAGGAAACACAAGAACCTGAGGACATCAGGGCTGAAGGGAAATTCGGAAATCCCCTGGTTTCGAACGTTTTCGAACGTTCGACATAAGTCATGAGTTCCTGCCACTTTTCCCTTGAATTCTGGAATAAAACTGGTCCGTGAAACTTGTATGAACCAGTGGAGATAATCAGTCGGGAAGTGGCGGGAACAAAAATAAACCGCCATTTGGCATTGGTTAGTCACGCTTAGTCTGACAAAAAAAACACAGACGAAATTGTGTCAGAGACAGAGGTGTTCAAGCTTCTTTGGTTCTTGCCCTTGGCAGTTGGCCTGATGCAACCATGCTCAAGAAATTCGAGAATAGTCCCTTCCTAGGTTCGGGCTCAACGGGCCCGACGGGCTCGACGGGCTCGACGGGCCCGACGGGCCCAACAGGCCCAAACGGGCCCGA
>BGPT01002875.1:1062-50407 GCA_003297045.1 Symbiodinium sp. clade C Y103
GACGAACCTGCTGACAGTCCTGTTGTCAGAGGTCTAAGACTAAGGCTCATACTCGGGCCGAAGTTTCTGCACCATTCCATGAAAACATGCTCCTCATATATAATTTCAATAATAATAAAATAAATATATTTTTATTAATTTTTGAATATATCTATTTTTCATCTGAAAATATATAAGAAATAAATAAAATTCAAAAATAGAAAATTTAAAAAATAAATATAATAATATCTCTATTTTATATATAATTATGGGAAATTCAAATAATGAATTTCATATCAAGAAAAAATATGTATCAAAAATTGTTTTTCTTTTATATTTTGTCCTACTCATTCTAAAAGAAAATCTTCCCCATTAAATAGAGGAAGAAATCTAGAAATACAAAAAAATGTAAGGAAAAATCAAGATTCCAAGCGCTGTCTGGAGTATTCAAATTTTTCGATGCGAATTTCCGATTGATCATTATGTCAGAAGCAAGCGAAGCTCCAGGTCGCTTTCAGCGGAGATCCTGCTACGCCGTTGTGCCCCATTGTGCTGGTGGTGCCCTGTTGGCACCGACGCTCTGGTGAAACAATGCATACCACAATGGAAATTCAGGAGATCTCACAACCTCCTTGCTGCTTTTCATTCTGCAATTCCCTCACTTGCCTTTGCAAATTCTCATTCCTCTTCTCCTTAGCGTTGGCCGCATTGGGCATCGGAGCAGAATAAACACAGTTCCAACCGAAAAAGTCCCACAGAGTCCTACAGCACCCAAGAGGTCACTGTCAACCTCCATCTCAAAATAAGGGGACTGGTGGAACCCCGTCAGGTCCCTAAGTTGCCCAGTTCCCAAAACCTAAGCTGTCCCAGAGTCCAATTCCTCCATCGCTCGGACCTTGGTCTCCAAGTACAGGATGTGCTGATGCGCCTGCTCCATGTCCGAATGTCGAAACTCGCCCTCGGCTGGTTGTCGAGTCGATCCCGGGTTGCCCTGCAAACTTTGCAACTTTGCTTTTAAATCATCCTTGTCCTCAGGTGGCATCAGCTGGCATCAGGTGGCATGGCCAACCATGGCAAGTTGCCGGATGCGGTGCTGGGAGATGCTGCTAGTAGGATCATCTCATAGCACACGGATTCAAACATCCAAAAAAAAACAACAGCGCAACTCAACAATGCAAAGAGGTTTATATCAAAAAGAAACATCTAAAAACATCTTTAAAAAATTCCACAGAAGTCCCCATTTTTCATCCTCTTTGCACATTGAGCCAAGCGTCATGTTGGATTTTGAAGACCTGACCCCGGGCCCTCACTAGCTCTGCCTTGACCTCTTCCAGCGTTGCGTAGCGCATGTCCTGCCAGGGGCCATCCGCCGCCTGCTCCACCGCTGGCTGCGCCGGCTGCGCCGGTTGCCCCGGTGCGGCCGATTCCGACGCTTGTGCCGCGGCCGCCTGAGCTTCAGCTGCTTGAGCCTCCAGGGAATGTGACACCAGTGATGAGAAAATGTTGGATTCATTGTATTTCATTGTCTACTTCGTGATGAGAAAATCTGAGATACAGCTGAAACAATACATTATTGCTTGATGATACCACAAAAAATACAGCATATGATAGTATATGAGCAAATAATCTCCAAATTCTGATTGAAGAAGAATCATGCAATTAGGTATGAAATGATAGATTCTGGTAGCTAGAGTAGGTACCACAGATACAGTACACTAGGATAAGTTATGCTGAATGGTAAGCTATGATAACTTGAATAAAAAAGGCGCCAAAGCCCCATTGATGAGCCCAGTCAAGGGATCAATTGAACAAGTAAATCAAGTAGATAACGGGTAGTCCCATCCTCCCCATCATTCTATGGTCCCAAAAAAGTGTAAATCCCATAGCAGACATCCTTCAATCATGGTGTGTTAACCCTCACGTGAAGTAACATAGATCTGAAAAACCCACCATTTGTAGATGATTGTTCTAATGAAAAACCACCAGTCATATGGGTTTTCCACCTCTTTTTCGCATCTTTACCCCAACCAATCCCCAGGGGAAGCTGAAACATCGCCGCCTTGGCGGCTTCGAACTTGGCCTCTTCTTTGGCTTGCGTCACACGCTCCTGTGCCTCCTGGATCCTCGGTTTTTGTTGCGACAAAAGTGTTTTTTTCCCATGCCATGGCGTCCATCTCCATAGGGGAAACTAGTGGAAAAATCTGGGAAAATGATGATCAACATTGATCAACTGTTTGGATTTTGGCGTGCCGAAAGTTTTTAGACAAGTCCAAATTGGGTAGCTACGATTTGCAAAACAACTTGGGCGATGTGACCTTGACCAAGGTGCTCTTCTTCGTATCTGGACCTTTCCTCTTCCACCTGCTTCTTCATTCGATTCAATTCGTCTTCTGTCAGCCTGGGATCTGTCAACCCTATAGGGGGGAAAAAATTCGGGATGAGGAGAGAAAAACTTGGAAAATGACAATGTGGACATAGCCTTAAGAGTCAAGACAGGTGGAATGCTGCGAATGAAGCTGTGAATGAAGCTATGAATGAAGCTGTGAATCTGTCGCCCAGTCACTTCAATTTCTGTTTCACAATGTCCAGCTCACCGGCAGCAACTCCCTTGTCATATGCTCGGACCTGGACTGCCATCACTCCCTCCTCGAGGAACTTCAGGAAGGGGGCAGTGCAAACTTGCCTCACGAAACTGGAAAGAACACTGCCTCACTAAGCTTCCCTGATACCAAGCCCTCTGATGTTTCTAAATGCTTCCAATGTATGCTGGATTTCTTTCCAAGTTGCTTGAAGTCAAATGTGTACTGCAAATCCTGTGCTGACGATGCGGGAGACATGTGCTCCATACGCCCATCTGTATCAAACCACGAGAAGCGAACGAAGAAGCTGCCCCAGTTTTTGCCTGATCCCGCGGCTCAAGTCATTTCCGCCAACACTCCTTTCATCGCCTTTCCATAAAATTCCATTGCTGTTGAGACAAGCAAAACAGAAAACTCTTCACCAGACCCAAAGGTTGCAAACTGTCACAGCCCAGGTTCTGTCCGCATTTTCATAGGAGAGGCGGCCGAAGGACAAACTGCCAACAACCTCTTGGTCTTTCAAGACCCCAGAGCCCGCTGCTGTGCTGATGCGCATCATTGAAGGTTTGGAGCTCAAGGCCATTCGCATGCTCACCTACGAACATCAATCCACGAAGCTCTTTACAAACAAATCCAATTGAAGATTCAGAAGCTGTTTATACTGCTTTTTATTTGACAGATCTGGGTCACGATGCAGACAAAAGGACCATGGGGTAACAATGGTAACATGTCCTTATCACATAACCTATGAAAGGCACCTCAACTGCCCCAGTGATGTTGCCAACGAAATCCCTCAGCGTGATGTACTCCCGCACCAGGTCCAGTTTCAGAAGAGGTGTCACTCCGATGGCTGCCGTGCCAACGAGTTGGTGTTCAAAGTCATCCCAGAAGATATCCCTGTCCTGTCAGCGAAAGGTTTGGGGCTTCTATCGGGGATCCAAGGTTTTGAGCTTTTAGAGCTGTAGATCCTGACTTACCCTACATAGTCGAATGAAAGTTCGGCTTTTGGATCACTTATCAATTTATCAATTCATCAATTTATCATAATTTATCCATCCAATTTGCTGCAACCTATGTCCTCCTCAGTGACCCTCTGACCAGCTGGCCGGTCAGCAAAAGCCAACATCTTTCCGAAGCGATCGTTGAACTTCTGTATGGACCACAGCCTCAGCCAAGATTCAGTGGGACAGCGCAGCGTCACTCACACTTCAAAGAATATGAATAGCATCCGTGATTGAATATGTTGTACAGAGCTGCATGCAATACCTGGGTTGGGCGCAAAAGAAGCTCTGTACTCTGCACATAACCTGCCTCTTTCGCCACTTCACACACCAAAACCCTCCCAAACAACAGCATCAC
Source organism: Symbiodinium sp. clade C Y103 (assembly GCA_003297045.1). Lineage (NCBI taxonomy): Eukaryota > Dinophyceae > Suessiales > Symbiodiniaceae > Cladocopium > Cladocopium sp. clade C. The sequence goes on from BGPT01002875.1 coordinate 4,980, forward strand.
ATCTCTGGGCAAGTCCTCCAAGGAGCTGCGCCTTACCTTTCCCTTCGTTGTCCACCTTCAACTGCAGCAACAAACGCTTGGGTGCCACTGCCGCCTCATCGCCACCATCATCGAAGGTGGTCGCCCGGCGGGACCTGGAACCATGCTGGGGTTGATGCTGTGAGGTGGGGCCGGTGATATTCAGAAAAAAACCTCCAGAATTCCAAATGATCCTCCGAACGCCTATGGTCAACTGGTGAACAGACTGATCCTGCCTGGGATCCACGGCATCCACAAAGTGAAAGTTGTACCTCAGCTTCAACCAAGGTCCGTCCCCTTCAACAGCAGCAAGGTCTGCCCCCCTAAGAGATGCCATGAACTTGTTATCAGGCGAGGGTTCATCTTGCTTTGAGTCACCATTGGTTTTATTCTAACATATTCAACTGTGGACATTCGTTTGGGAAAAAAACAACACACCAAAAAAAAAAAACTCATCTTCTCCGCAGCAGGGAGGGTGCCGGATCCCAAATTCCTCAGCAATGCGGTTCGCCTCCACCAGCCGGGGCTGGAGATCTGCCATCTGCTGACGCGAAATGCGGATGTCCAGTTCAAAGCGCTCGTCCTTCCCAGCGGTGAAGGCTGCTCGTACCCATTGCGCTCGTGCACGTTGAGTCTCCAGTTTGCCCTTGAACTTGTGGAGGGTACCTTAGAAATGTCTATAGAAATCTGACATATTCAATCATCATCTAACAGAAATCTAACTTGAAGGATTGAAAGGGGGACACTGTTGGGAGGTGTTGATCCCATGCACCCAGAATCCTTCGCAAATGGAGATCGCCAAAGAGTAATCAAGGCCAGTCGCACCATAGGAAGTGGGTGACAATTTCAAACTGAATCAAGTTCTCTCAGTTGTTTCACCCCCAATCAGGTAAACATCAGGTGCCTTGACTGGCCTTGACACCGATGTTTCAGGTTTTTCAGCCCAGCTGCTTTGAGCCTTCATCTGCTCTTGCTCTTTATCCTGAACGCTGCTGCGCTGGCCTTTCTTCTTCAATGCTTCGATCTGCTTTTCATACTCGTCCCTCTCCTGGATCCAGTCATCGGGGGAGCTTGGACTACTCCAAAGGTTTATTAATGATGATCCTCAATGATTGAATCATGCAGAATCTCTTGAAAAACCAACTGTTTCTTTTGAACAATCTCCAACCGCATCCATCATCATCCCCATCCCCCCCATCTCCATAAAAACTCGCAGAATCTCCTGCTCCATCTTCTCCTCCAACAATTTCTGCTCCTCCGCCAGTTTCTTCTCTCGTTGCGCCATTTCGTCGTTCAACTTCTCACGAGCCTTGCGGATCTCTTCCTCCACGTCCACGCCGTTCTTGCGACTGAGCTCCGACATGGCGTACTGCCAATCGATGACCACCTGTGATTTCGGTCGTCCAAAAGAGGAGGGCTTTAAAAACAAAACCAATCACAATCTTCCGGGTAGATTCTTAGAGATTCCCCGTGGTGGATGAGTTGAGTCACTTAGATATTCCCAGCCAATTCCCTGGAACAAATCGAAGGCACTGGGGCGCCCTTCTCATCGAAGCCCCCCGTGGCCGCCAGGGGATTCTTCTCGCGTTTCTTTTTCTGGGCCTTGGGATCCACGAACCTGCGGAGGAATCGGAGAAATTGAGGATTTCCTGGAGGATAGCACACGATTCACCCCGAATTCTTGGAACATCATTTTTTTGCATCATCAAATCTGACAAGCCAAAAGAAACCGGAATTGTGTCCAGGTGTTTTTTTGGGTGAATCATGTTGAATCATGCTGAATCATGTTGAATCATGTTGAATCATGTTGACTCCCATGCCTGAAAACAAAGTCATGGCCCAGAATGACACGGGCTCCATGCTCCAGTTTCACCTTATCCTTCATTGACAACGCATTGCCGTTCACCCAGAGCACAGCCCCTTCAGTGGCTGTGTGTATGGTCACCCCTGAGGATTCCAATGACTCCAAGATGGCGTGGACGGGCTTGATACTGTCACCATCCAATTTGATGCAAACCTCCTCATCATCATCCTCATATTTCTTGATCTTGGTAGTCCCTGGTGGGATCATGTAGATTAAACCATCATCATGAGCATCTTCACAAAGGTTCACAAAGTGGCAAATGGAAGCACCTTTACCTCCAAAGCCAGTACCTTGGGTGATCATAGCCATCATGTCCTGCATGCTGACACCCATATTCTCAAAGGACTTCTTGAGCACCAGCTCAGATTCGTCCGCTTTCTTCAGCTTGTCCTGCCGTTGCCACAGCTGATTGAAAACCTTGAAATGTTGCACTAGAGATGCCAACACAAACAAAACTTGCAAAAATCATCAAGAATCACTTATCAACTTGCAGCCATTCCCAAAAAGAAACTTTCCAAACATCTATTCAAAACACATGACACCCAACAAAATTCCTACTCCAGTCCTCCCAGGATTGCATCTCAGATCTGATGATGGCTGCAATGGCTTCCTGTTTCTCCTGCAGGTCCTCCTTGTAAGTTCCGCCCTCCTCACGCAGCCTAGAAGCCTCAGTACGGGCCTCGTCGCGCTCCGCAGCGATGGCTTGGACCTGTTCCATCTTCTCCTCGGTGGGAAAAAATTGGACAAATGGGCGATCTCTGGGTCTTTAAAACAATCGATTTAGCATTGAGTCTCTTATAGATGTCTTGTACAATCTTATATATCTTGTAAATGTGTGTATGATGCCGATATTATGAAACCTTTACTTGTCTACATGTGTACACTTGCAGCTATATGTATATATATGACATATGATATGTTCACATGCCATATTGGTACCATGCGGTGCCTGGCTGAATTCACATTCGGACGTTCATCTACTGAATCTACTGGATGCTGACCCAGCTGGTTGGGGGACTGCCCTCAGCAGGAACAAGTGGAAACTGCCCATCAGAGCCAACATCATGTGACACCATCTTTCAAATATCTGAGGTAAAGTCTCAAAAAAACCATGAGAAAACCATCATAAAACCACTTCTCCAACACGTTCCTTAAGCGTTCCAAGTCGCTTGCAGCGCGTGCTCTGCCGCATCCCTTGCCGCTTGTGCTGCCTTCTCAGCCTCCTCCAAAGCCTTGGCGCTTTCCTCCTCAAGACGTTTCACCTGGATCCAGTTCAAGTGGAACCCAAGGGGTTTTACATTGAAAATGGGTTGAAAAATTGGAAGAAGTAGTTAAAAATGGGATAAGTTTCTCCGGATTCGAACTGTCATTGGATTGATCGGATGGCCGCAAACCCTGGCTCTTACTCCTTCGAATTCTGGGAAAATGGGTGACGGTTGGGCCGTGTGGGCTCTAAAGGATCCATTAAGATTTAAAAAAATAGGTGACCCCATGAAGCATGAGAGATCTTTTGCCAGCTTCTCGGCAGATCGGGAAGGTACAGCACTGATTACGGGTGGGGCCATCTCAAATACCCAAAATGGAGTTACCTAACAGTGACCGAACATATGTGAGGTCTGAAGTCGATGTAAGTCCTGCCAGTCAAGGAATCGACCTTTCCAAATATGGCCTTACTTTTTTCTCAGCATCGCTGTTCGGAGGCCCTAGACCACTAAGACTAAGGAAACGGGAACATGTCGGCTTCGCACCTGAGCATGATCCTGGTCAGCGGAAGCTTGCAGAATGGACAGCTGGTCCTGGAGATATTGGACCTGAGCGGCTCCAGCGACGGCCAACAGGATCCAAGAACAACACTCGACTGAGGCCTTGCGGCACCTTGCGCTTTTTGCAAGCCTTTTCTCACACAACAGGTGATTCAAGAACCGTTTCTTAGCTGGTCTTTATCTACAAGGATTTTCCATGCTTCACATCTGTGGATCGTTGTAAGACCTGCATCTTCCCCACTTGGCTTCATCCAACCCCTGTAAGCAGCACATTGATCCCACCTTGGAGTCTTCATCTTGACGCTGCAGTGCCAGGATCGCAGCATGGAAGATCTTTCCCATGCCAACCTCTGCTGCCTTCTCACTCATCTTCTCACAGTCCTGAAAAATCTGAAAACCACAAGGGGCGTCCCAAAGCCACTGGTTTTCCCCAACCCCTATCTACAATCTACGGTAGGTCATGAAATGGTGGATCATTGATTGAAAACATGCCGGTGACCTGTATGTATGTGTATGTGCATATAGATATACACATTAATTATGTCGAGAGTTATGTAGGCATCCAGCTCATCCACCTTGCAAAGAATCCCAGCCTGGCGAGCCAACACCAACTGTTCTTCCAGCTTCGCCAGGCATTCATCCTTGGCAGAATCGGAACATGAGACAGGCAGCACAGAACCCGAGTCAAAAAAGCTCCGCAGTGAGGTTCAACCAGAAAATCAGAATCATCAAATGTCATCCATGAGCGAAATGTAGGAATGTTGGTAAAAGTTGATAATGGACCATCCATATGTTGATGCTTTATACTATCCATGTATGGTAACTTTGGGGATGATGGATGGTTTACTATTGCTTTACCAACAGTCAACATGTTGTCCAAACTTTGTCCAAGATGCCTGGGAACTCGTGTCATCTCCCCCCTTCTTCTTGACCTTCAAAATCTCCAGGCGCACCGCGTCACGGGCGTCTTGGAGCCGTTCGATTTCACCAAGACGCGCCTCCATCAGCATCGCCAGGGTCTCCTTCTGCTGCTCTTGGATCGAGGCATTCTGCACTTGGCTCGTGCTCTTGTTGCGCATCAAATCCACCAACTCATCTTGCCTGAGCTCACCATGGAACTTTAACCTCCCAAAACAAAAAGAAAAAAGAGAAATTCTTGTGGATCTTAGTGCATCTTACTGGGCTCCAGGTGGAGATCCATGGTAAATCCACGACATCTTGTGGCTTGATCTGTTCATATGAGATGCTAGGCTGGGTAGGTGTGCATCAACATCCTCTTCGATGATGTTATCAGAAAGGCAATCTGAAATCTCGAAAACATGGAATCTCATCGAATCTATTGTATCCATATGTGTCCATATGTATCCATAGCCCCAGTTTCTATAGCAGTTGTGTTTAGGGCCCATCCCTGCCCTAAACCCCCGTAGTCGGACGATCCAGTTGCTCCTGTTGAGCCTCTTCAGGGCCACCAAGGTCTTGGATACGCGCTTGCAGCCGGGTGATCTCCAAATTCAGCTCCTGATCCACGGGTTCTAGCTATCATGGTATGTCAGTACTGTTTCATTGGCACTTGGCAGTTGAAGACAAAAAAACTAAGGTCAGTATATGTCACTATCTACTTGGTATTTACTGAAATGTTACCCAAAAGATATCAATAGAAGAAGCGAAGATGAAGAAAGCCGGCCTCCAATTTGGTATCGCTGTTGTTCTTCATCTCTTCCAACTCCTTCACCTTGGCTTCCAGTTCTTCCACGCTCAAGTCTTCCTCCTCTACACCGGTCTTGGCGCGCACCAGGTGGACGCGAGTGCTGGACTCAGCGTTGGCCTTCATGTCTTCCAAGGCCTTCTGCGAGTCCGACACCTTCTTGTCCGCAGCCGCGAGCTTCTCTTCCCATTCACGGCGTTCCTTCTCGATTTCCTCGCCATCCCAGGACAACACAGCACGGAACCAGTGCAGGACAAGGACCAGGAGGCTTCAGAATAGAAACCAAGATCAAAATATGAATTGAGCCATTACACATGACTATTCCAGTAGAATACACTCTCAAACTCTGTCAAAAGAAAAAGCACCAAAACGACTCCACACCGAATCTCCTCGCTTCCCATGGATTGGAGTTGAGCCTGTAACTTGGCATTCTCCTCCTGCAACTGTCGGATGAGCTCGGCTGTGGGGTCCAGCTGTTTCTTGACCTTCACTGGCATCTTCTTCGCGTTGTCTGCGAAGCCTAAAGGGACCATCCGGTTGGGCCACGGCGCCCCAAGCACAGACAAAAAGGGGATCAACATAGGGGAAAAAAAACACCAGAAATTGGAAGAATCTGACAATCTGACATCTGATATTGATTGGGAGTCCAGCTGCTATGACAACCCTGAGTCAAAAAATCAAGAAGAAATAGTGATGGAATCTTTTCACCCAGCAACGCAGTGTGGACAGGGTGTCGTTGTAGTTGATGTCTGCAGGTGAAAGGGCTGCGATCATCACTGTCACAGCATTTCCACCCAGACTTTCCGCCAGCAACTTGGTCAGCTTGTCACTGTAATTCACACGTTCACCTTTGCAAAGTTGAACCAAGCATTGCCTTGGTCGATGGGAAATTCATCCCGAGGAAAACGGGCAAACATAGGATGAAGATGGATAGAAATGGATAAATGGGATAGATCTAAGGCTGAGATGAAATAGCTCGAACAGCCAGTTCAGGAAAACGAAAAGTCACAGCTTTCCGCACCCAAAAAAGCAGTCCAGGTGCCCCAAAGCTGACAGGGACTGATTGATGGCAATGCCTTCCTCTAAACCAACACCCGTCAATCCGGTATCATGGGCTCGTTCACTTCCAGCCAAATCAACGAGGCAAAGCTTGGATCGAAACTCCTCCACCCAACCTCCGCGCTTCCTCGGTACGGAGGAGATCAGGTTGCAGCATAGTCTTCCACTACCCTCTGGTAAACTAACATAGCTATTGAAAATTGCCATTTATAGTGGATTTTTCCAAAAAAAAAATTGTGATTTTCCATGGTTATGTTAGTTTACCAGAAAATATGCGTTTGAAAGCACCAAGTGAATTCAAAAAGGAGGTGTCACATCATGGGATCCATCCGAGTCGCGAAATGCCTGTTTTTGGGGACATGATGCATGCTGGGACATCATGGGGGTGGACCCAAGTTCTAAGCAAGTACATCTTGTGTTGAATATGTTTCTTCCCGATAATGCATAAGTCCAGAAAACTGTGTACATTGCACGTGCGTTACAGCAACACAAAGAATGGGTGCGAAATTTTACAGCATGCAGTTCCAAAGCTGTAAGTGGACGTCAAGGGTCACTTCCTTCCTAAAGCGAAGGATGAAGAGGGTGTGTCCACGCGAGCTTTCCGGGTTCATGCCAGTGGCTCGGATGGAGCGATTCGCATCTCCCATCTTCCTGAAAGACTCCGCCTTGTCGTGGTTGCTGCAGGCCCTCCAAATCTTGTCCATGTTCTTTCGGTCTTTTGGATCGTAGATGAAAACCTGAAGGGCCACCCATGGAGGGAATCAAGAATTGGAACAAAACATAATAAAACATATATGCGAATTACAAAATATCACCCTGCAATCACCCGAGGGCTGGCCACACCCAGCCTCTCCCTTGTTGTTGAAAACATTGAGCTTCTGCCGTTCCTTCTTCCGGGGCTCAAGGAGGTCATAGACTTCATCCATGTAGACTTCCACCATGGCAATCTCAACCTGCCGCGGGAAGCAGTGCTTCCAAGCTGAATTGAAAAAGATCAAACAGTCTTATTGAGAGATCATCTGATTATCATCTTATCCCTTTTTTGCAAGGATCATCATGATGATCTTTCCAATTAGAAAGGGAAAACCAGAAAAACTCTCCGAGTTGACCATGGCCAGGCGACGTGAAAGCGCACATCCGGGTCGGTATTCCCATCGACCACGTCGAAGAGTGCTTTCACAGTTCTAGGAATGATCCCCCAGTTGGGGGAATCACCCACCACGGAATAGGACTTGCCACAGCCAGATTGCCCATACGCAAAGACAGTGCAATTGTAGCCCTTCAGGGCATTTTTCATGACAATTTGCCCAATGTCCGACCAAACCATGTCCTGATCCACATATTTGGAGTTTGGGCCATCAGGTATTCTGAAGCCCGGTCTCTCGGGATCTTCCGTGGAGCCATCACAGCTCCACCAACTGCGGTCGAATGCATAGGAGCGTGGTTCCGCACTCATATCAGCTGGATCATAGATCTTGGTGACCGCGCAGCCCACGCCTTTCTCAGCCTTGCCTTCCATCTCCACGACCCGTTGACATGTGGCCTCACGCCCTGGGGTGCCGTCCGGCCGCTTCACAAACATCGGCCGCAAGCGAACACAGACGATGACGCCTTGAGGAACCTCATCTTCCGCCATGGCTCCGAAGTTAAAACTCAGGCGAGGTGCTACAGTCAACAAGGAAAATGGTCGCCTGTGGCCCTGCATTCAACTGGTAATACTGGCGGTCTGAAAAAATGAATGATACTATGATATATTATGTGATATTTGCTGATCGATGTGAGATTTTGCCTCTTCTCCTCTTCTGTCTGCCCTGGTTTGCTTAATAGGCACCATCCCTAATGCGGCCTGACCAATTGGGCAAACAGCTGCAGAAGATCCGATCTACGACGAAGGCCCCAAAATACGACACTCACATCGCCAAATCATGAGGCAATTCAAGGCTTTCAAATGCCATTCGATGCTATTAAGTCCTACAAAACAAGTATTTCGTACCATTCCCAGCTGTTCAACGCTCTGTTCAAAGCTCTGTTCACCAACGTCCTTGCGCTCAGCTGCGCTCCGATTTCGCCTTGGCACACCGTTCTATCCATTCGATCCTCGATCGGCCACGCTAACCTTTCGTGGAAAGGACCTCCATGGCCGCGCAACGGCCGCGTAGCGGCCACAGCTGCGCAAACTGTCACAACCTGTACATCCAAAATATTCCTTCAAATACGGAACGGCAAGCTCCAAAAAACAGCTCCAAGTGATGAAGATTGAGCAAAGGAGATAATGTAGATAGTGAATTGTGGCTTGAGCAGTTTAGCAAAATGAAACGAACATGAAAACGAATGAGCTGTGCCTTCAAATGGAACTTGGGAGACGCCAAAAACGCGCACTCTACTCCTCCCTAAAATCTTCCATCCAGAAAATTGCCAGCTTAGCTCCAACTGCACCAAATAAAAATCACCCAGATCACCATGTCGAGGCGACGTCGGCCTCTCACCATGGTCCAAAGGATGGCACCCGAGGCTTGGCTGCTCTGGTGTCGGTGACCTGTTCGCCTTGCGCTTTCAATGCGCTTTGTGCTGCAGCAAGTCGGGCGATGGGAACCCGAAAGGGGGAGCAGCTCACATAGTTCATGCCTATCCTGCGTGGAAAAAAGGGAAACCAAAGGAGAAAATGGGATGGGATGCGATGGAATAGGATGGGATGCAAAGTGGAAGCCTAATCGTTCTGAAGGATGTGACGAAAGTTTTCCAACTACTCAGTTGTCTCCATCCTTTAGCCAGAAGCTGTCCTACTCTTTCAGGCCGACCAAACACCACTAGAGTCACTAGAGCATGTAGCAGGTTGCAGTATTTCTCAACTCTTACGTTTCAAAATGTCAGCATGGCCCCCAAACCAGCTTTTTTTGAGTCTCCTGTGGCAGAAATCAATGGAGCTCGGGTCTCCACCATGTTCACCACAGATGCCCATCTTCATGTCCGGCCGCGTGCTGTGGCCACGGGTCATGGCCAATTTGATGAGTTCGCCCACACCATCTTCGTCCAAGGTCACGAAGGGGTCACACGGAATGATGCCTTTATCCTAGCGTCAAAAATTGGAGGCACCAGCCGTTTCAAAGGAACCCAAGAAGATACATCAATGATCACCAACATCTGAGGAAACTACAGCCCAAAATAAAAGGCCGAAAAGCAAAATGAATGGAGGTGATACTAAGATGATCCAGTTTTGGAGGCTCGAAAATCCAACACTGCCTATTTCTGGAAAACAAGTAGGGCTTTTTACGGCTTGTTGGATGGTTTTACACATAAAGCCATGGCCCCACATATCCCTGTGTGGTGCACGTCTCCGCCTGTGGCCCCCCTTTTTCGCCAAGAAACGGGCTAAATCCCTAGTGGCCAAGATTAACATACCCAGGGGGGAAAANGCACGTCTCCGCCTGTGGCCCCCCTTTTTCGCCAAGAAACGGGCTAAATCCCTAGTGGCCAAGATTAACATACCCAGGGGGGAAAACGGGGGTCTTACACAAGCATCATTTTTGAGTGTGGAAGTGTCTTTGCGGAAAAAACCCCAGGCCCAACATGTCAACATAAAACCGAACAAAAAAAAACAAACTTCGCCCCGACCCCGGCTCCCACATAGGTCTTCCACCAAGCATGTCTGACAAAAAACTGTCAAAATTCGGATCTCGCTGTTTCATTTCTACGTCATTTTATGTTCTCATCATTCCAGTCATTGCAATACTTTAAAGTTCCGCATTTGAAAAAAGTAAATCTTCAGCACGCATCAGCATTACCTTTATCAATCTGAAATCGTTTGATCTTTTTTTGGGTTCATGAATGAAATTGGGCCAAGTTTACGTACATTGCAATGCTTGCAAGTTCTTCATGAATCTCGGGTCCAATGGTTTCAGCCCGCGCAAGCACTTCACANTGAAATTGGGCCAAGTTTACGTACATTGCAATGCTTGCAAGTTCTTCATGAATCTCGGGTCCAATGGTTTCAGCCCGCGCAAGCACTTCACAACTGAACTTATTAAATGAATCTCATGCCTAATATTTTCAGCCACTGTGCGTGATTTCCGCCATCATTTTCTCCTATCCCCAACACCTAGGATTTGATCTTTCTCCGCCGCTTCAATTTTTGGAGTTTGAAATCGCAGAACTTCAGACCCCAAGACCTCATCTTCCAGATTCCTGAGTTGAACTTGCCGGAGCAACTCTCCAAGTTACCTGTTTTGAACTTTGTCGGAACAGCTCTCCGTGTTACACCATGTATTTCTTCAAACCCGTCCTGCACCAACGCCCCAACAAGATACACCACCAAACCTCAGACCCTAAGATTTCATCTCACGCATCCCTGTTTTGAACTTTGCCAGAACAATCCGGAACAGCTCTCCAAGTTACCCCGCGCATTATCTAGCCATGAGTAACAGTATCATACCTGCAGCACGCAACAAGGCCAGTCGGCNACAATCCGGAACAGCTCTCCAAGTTACCCCGCGCATTATCTAGCCATGAGTAACAGTATCATACCTGCAGCACGCAACAAGGCCAGTCGGCCAGTCATTTCTGCAAAGCCATCCTCAACCAACGTCCCAAGATACACCTCTCAAAATTCCAAAATACACACTAAAGGTTGCCAAAATGTTCAGACTGCGAAGAAGTGTCAAGCAATGGGCATGGGTCGAAAGCATGGGAGAACCCAGCTTGATCTCTCACCGTCCCTGTTATCTGCGGTCGAAAACCCTGGGGCAATGTATTGGACTAGTAAGCCTATAAATGCGAAAAACCTAGGTCTTTAGAACACCATGATTTTTCATAATCACAATGGTCCTGGGCTGAAACCTTGGACCCCGAGATCTAGGTAAAAATATGCTCATCCATGATTAAAACATGGTCAGGTTTTTCGCCAGTGTCATGTGGCGAAAAACGGGTGCAACAGCCCCCGGTTTTCAGCCCGGAGCACCCAAGGGGGATCCCACATGACCATCTGTGGCAGGGGGTGGGCCGGGCCTTGTAGTCGGCCATGAAGCTCCCAGTGTCGTCTCTGCTGAGGCCATAGGTGGTCTGTGTCAAGTCATTGGTGCCAAAGCTGAAGAACTCTGCGTACTCGGCTAACTTGGCCTGGGACTGGATCTGCCAACATATCACCAGCATAGAACAACACCATGACAAGATATATCAACAAAATGTCTATCAACAAAATATATGATGGAATCAGAATATGCTGCAATCATCCATGATCACATATAAATACATGCAATCCTCCTTGAAACTATGAGGACTTTCTCCACTCTACGTTGACACAACAGTGACACTGTCTCGGGCCCAAACAGCTTGGAGAGCTGCCCGGGGAAGTTCAATCATCGAACCCACGTGATACTCCAACTTCACGTTCTCCTAGAGGTCACGTGACAGTAAAAAAAAATCGTAGCAAAGACCAAAAATCAAGCAATCACTGAAAGCGTGTGATAGTTGATGCATGTTGATGCTAGTTGATGACAAGTAATTCAAGTAATTGTGATGGTTTTTTGATGTCTTTGTCTCTTAGAACACTTGGCTCCTCTTTCTGAACAGCTGCCGCGGTCTTGTCGATGATCTGCTTGATGATATTGAACTCTCCCACAGAGGCCACCAGAGGCACCATGATTTCCGCCACGGGAAACTTCTTCGATGGAGCGGTGCGACCTGCTTCAGCTGCTGCACCGAAAATGGCACGCGCCTGCATCTCGCAGATCTCCGGATAGGTAATCGCCAAGCCTCAACTCACGTGATATATCTCATGTCCTACGAGTGTTATGGCTATTATGACTCTGATGGCTGTTGCAGCAATGGAGTTTGGCCTTGCAAGACATATCCAAGATGGTTCAATGAGTCTTGAATGAACTTGAATGAATTTGAATGAACTTGCATCTTGCAAAATCTTGGTGAAATGTCGGCACTGCGGCTTGGCAACGACAGCCACGGTGTCCCAGCATGGGATTGGCTTCGTTCAGCTCGGTGGCACGTCGACGAACACGGTCCACTGGCACGCCTGCGGCCCGCGCCACGTAGGACAACTCGGCCTCTGTGTTGGGCAGGAACTCGTGCAGTGGAGGATCGAACAAACGAATCATGACGGGTTGACCCTCCATGATCTGGAAGAGTTCTGTCATATCTTCCCGTTGCATGAACAACAGCCGATGCAAGGCATCCTTTCGATCTCGGGTGTCTGAGGCCAAGATCATTTGTCTCATGGCAGTGATACGCATGCCAGCAAAGAACCTGGGGAAAGCATGGGAATGCAGGGAAAAACAGCATTACAACGTCATTGACAACGTCATTGGAGAACATTTGAACACAGCGAGGCTTGCGATATCTTGCGATACTTAACCTGCTCTTGCCATCTGTTTTCTACAGAACTTTGCCCTAGTCTTTATTCAAAAAGCCATGATTCAATCTCATCCATATTATCAAAAATTATTCATATTCAGCTTAGCCACATGTGTTCAGTTCGCACTAAGCCAATCCCTTCTGCACCAAAGTCTTTGGCCAAGCGCGCATCTGCCACGGTCTCTGCATTGGCACGGACCTTCATGGTGCGATACTCGTCAGACCAGGACATTAAGGTCCTGAAAGCTCCCGTGACCTTGGGGACCACTGTGGGAACGTCTCCAAGAAGAACTTCTCCCGTACTTCCATCGATGGTCAGCTTCTGACCTTTTTCCACCACGATATCACCTACCTTCAGCTTTCCGGCCGCTTCATCGATGTCCAAATGTCCTGGAAACATATCGAAACACATGCATAAGATCAACAAAGCAACATGTCGAAACATGTTGAAATGATCAACTGCCACTTAAGAAACCAAAGACAATGTCTTGAAATTTATGTTTCGGAAGCACTTGCAAATGCTTGTAAGCCATTGTACTGCTCTGTCCTGCTCCAGCTACACATGGGCGTCCCATACTGCGAGCAACTACCGCAGCATGGCTTGTCATGCCTCCGCACGTGGTCAGGATACCTGCACCAGTCACGAGTCGATACCGCTACCGCTGCAATCCCTCAGTTTCTTGCTGCTTTCCTCTCCCAATTTCCCTGTCACTTGTTACAACTGCTAAGGCTGACCAAAAACTGAGAACTTTCACCATGGCCTTCAGCAGCATGGAGTCCATGAATGTCGTCTGCACTGGTTTTGTTCCGCACCAAAACCACCTTCTCTCCATCGTTTACTCTCTGAACGGCCTTGCATTTCGGAAAAGATGGCACTGGCGACTGGCAAAAAAATGTCAAAAAGCCACCCTGAGGTGTTTGCACTAGACATGCTGATGAACTCAACTTCGCATGAAGACCACACACCAAACAAAAATAATGTATATATGATGTGTGTGCAATTTCTCTATACATACATGTGTATATATATATATATATTATATGTATGTATGTATGTATGTGTGTGTAGTGAAAGAAATCCATTGGTTTCAGGATGTTTCAGGTGGTTTTCACTTCCTTTCGCTTCTCCCACATCTCCGTTGCGCAACCGAAAACTCCTGGGCCTCGTCCGCGCAAAAGACCACCTTCCCAATGGCTGCGCCAGGCGAAGCCGGGAGACCCTGGCAAATCCGGCCGAGTTTTGAAATTTGATTTTGGTTGCGCCAATCCATGGATTTTTTTGGATCTTTGGAGAGGTTTGATGAATTTTGGCGGTTTGGGATAGTTGGTTTGACAAGTTCTTGGAGTTTTTTTGTAAATGATTTCAATGAATTCAGCACTTCCAGGGGAACTTTCCGGAGCCGCTGGGAATTCACATTCGAAGCTGATGGTTCACTGCGTTTTAACGGTCCTGGCCTTTGCAATCACCTGCTTCTTAGCATCTTCCCTGATGGTTGGATGAAGCAGCTGGTCAATCTGACTAGGATGCAAGCCTCAGTCGTCACTGATTCTGGTTTCCATCGGGCATTCACAATATGAAAACATATGAATATCATATCAAAACTATGCTGCAGCTTCTTGATGGTGCATCCAACCAATCAATTTCCAACGAATTTCCGCATCTGTTGTCATTGGTGGCTGGTGTGTTTTCCATGATTGTCAGTGATCATCCAAACATGATCGTCTATTCTCATCCGTAATTATCCGTTATTATCATCCATTATCATCCATTTTCATCCATGTTCATCCATAGTTGGTCCATTGTTATCAAATATTCCCATCCATGTTCATCCATTTTCATCCAATATCATCCATTATTATCCATGGATATCGGCAGATATCTCTACAATCTCTCTGGATCCAAGCCGCGCATCACGCCCTGCTGCTTGGTAATGAGGCCTCAGAGCTCGTAACGAGTTCCAAGTCGGCTGGGCTGTTGGATAACTCTCTTAGATAACTCTTCCATGACTATAACTGTCATAACTGTGAGTTAGTTTCTATAAACCACCATTTGTTTTTTTCAAACAGCATACTATTATCATATAATATATCATGATGTATCATTGAATCTTGCAGAAATGGGCATGTTTCCATAGCTGTAGTAGATTTCTTGAGGTAGAGAATAATTTCAGGTGAGCGATGTTGATAGCATCGGGCCTTCGTTGGTCATGTCAACCGCGATCTGGATGGCTGCATGCGTGGTACGTTTCCCTGCACGCGTCTGGAGCATGTAGAGCTTGCCCTTCTGAATGGTGAATTCGATATCCTGGATGTCCTGTCAGCTCTGTTGCACATTTCAACTTTCAATTGTAACTTCGCAAAAACTGACCATTGGCTTCACGTGAAGAATCCGCAGCAACTAAGAAAGTGAACCAAAAACAATGGAAGCACGTTGTCATGAATGTCCTTGTAATGCTTCTCCAACTGCTCACGGATTGCCACAAGTTCCCTGAAGACTTTGGGCATCTTCTCTTCCAATGACGGAAGAGTGTTTCCATGAGCCAGTCGGGCTTGCATAGTTAGCTCAGCTGGAGTTCGGCTTCCGGCCACCACATCTTCACCCTGCGCATTTAGCAGATACTCTCCGTAGAAATGGTTGTCTCCACTGGAGGGATTCCGGGTAAAGGCCACACCTGACGCGCTGTCTGGACCTGAACCGTTCCCAAAAACCATCGCTTGGACGGTGGCGGCGGTTGGTGCTTCCTCCATGTCATGGAGTTCTCGGTAGGTCTTGGCTCTGGCTGAGCTCGAGCTCTTGAAAACAGCACCAATGGCGCCCCAAAGCTGAACCTGAAACTATGAACAGTGAACCATCGGAACTATGAGGGAGAGGAAAAGAAACTCTGACCAAAGCAGAAAACTGCTGCATCTTCTGGTGAGATCGAAATCCAAAGCCGCGCCTGCGGATCTGTGGGAAACTCCTCGCCAAGCTCCACAAAGACTTTTGTCTTGTAGTCTCGCACGAGCCGCCTTAGAACTCCCAGTCTCGCAGCAGTACCATCCAAGAGGCGAAAACATTCACGACAACAAGGTCAACGTATCTCAGGTGTTCTCATAGATATAAATAAATATCCCGATTATTTAATATCCTTTTATAGTCTGTGAATCATACCGGAAGAGCCTGAGGATCAAATACTTTGAATCTCTAAGTGCTCAACTCCAAGTCTTCCACTTGAAGCTCATGGTCCTGTGGAACCAAGTAGAAAACGTTGGAAAAACTCTACAAAATCAGCAGTTCAGCACAAAATGATGTTTGAAAAAGAGATCAGAAGAGCATCTCTCACTTCAACTTGGTGTTTATCCAGAAGTTGGTTGCATTTGAGGATACACCATGGTACACCAGAATCGACAACAAGGTCCAGTCCTGCTTGACTCCTCGTTTCTGTTTCGCTCGTTGCAACATCTTCTCAAAATGGTTCGAATCCATGCCCAGCACAACGTCTGCATACATGTGAATGAAGCGTCTATAGCTGTCGTAGGCAAATCTTTCATCTCCACTTTTTTCGGCCAAGGCCTCATAAAGGCGAAGGGAAAGGGACCAACTGTGGATTAAGACTTGGGAAAATGATGGAAACAAAATGAAACAAACCTGGATTTCAGAAAAAACCTTGTGCAGGGAATACACATAGTGGTGATTATCATCTTTCTTCACCCGGCCTCCACAGTCTTTGCATTCAGACCGACATTCAACACCGTGTCCATCATGCCAGGCATTGCGACCCTCGCGCCGGCCCTCACTGCAACCAAAAGTGGGTTCTCAGAGTCTCCAAATTTGCAGCCAGCTCTCGACCTCAAGTCAAATGTTTAAACAAAACAACCATACGTGACAGTCACTTGCACATCCACCTCGACCGCTGGAAAATCATAACACTACTGCAAGATGTCACAAATTGGCAAGGCAAGAAATGGTGGGCCAAAGAGTGATGTCCAAATTTTGCCCGAGCAACTCTAAGGTCTGCAGGGATTTTTGCACCTGCTCTTTCAGGCCTTCTGGATATGACCCCGAGTCGACAAAGTGAGAGCACACCTACACACAGCTCGACACAGATAGTTGCACACCAAGCAAAAGGGCCAACTTTATCATTTTTCTTCAAGAAAGGTCGCTGGGGTGTGGGTCAGTGAAGGTCGGTGGGTTCCAAGGAAAGTGCCTCACGCATCTGCGAGTTTTTCGATCAAAAACCACATGAAACGCAACTGGGGATGGGCGATCACCGATCGGCCTCAGTGGTCAAAGTGAATCCTGGTGGCACTGGAAGTCCAATCGAAGCCATCTCGGCCAAGTTGGCAGCTTTGTTTCCCAACAATTCTTCTTGCTTTCCTTGGAGTTCCGCATGCCCTTCCGCTTCACCTGCACCAAAGCTAAAAAAGTAAAAGCCAACGCTCCCGTGGTTTGCAAGTTGCATGGTGTGATGTTGGTATGATCTGCATTCCTGCATACTGGGTTTGCTGAGCTGCAAACGGGCCGTATCTACCATGGTAATATCCACATACATATGCAACTACAGTAGTATCTCGCCACAAACGATGAATGTAAACTGAGCAAGTCCATTCCATGATCACGCAGCCTGCTCCGAAATTGTACACCCACTTCGGCATGGCGAGTGGGTACACCGCCACACCCCACTCTTTTCGGGGGCTCTTGATCCGCAATTCTGCATGTGCATGTCCCTCAGGCACGGTTGACCCCATGTCATCCAGAGCATCATGGTCAAAGACATAGTTGAAATTGGAACATGGGGCGTTCAAGGGTTAGTGGAAAACAAACCCACCTAGAAATCAAATTCAATGCGGAATGAAAGCAACACCCAAAACATGTTCGCATGAAAAAAGTAATTCGCCAGGTTCTGATCCAAACCAAGTTGGAAAATTACGCCCAACTGGCTACGTTGCCGGTTTCACGTCACAATGCATTGCAAATTTTGTGGCATCCTGAAGCCCTCGTGGGATTCATACCATGGGTCCTCACTGTGGGAACATCTCACTGCCATGCGAAAAATGCGAAAATTTGCCACCAAATCACCTTGAGTGTGCAAATGATTATCACGTAACGGTTCGTTCGGACATAACGGTGGTTTAGCCCAATCGCCGCTGCGTGTTGCAACCAACAAATCAACTGCAGCAGAAACAACCTCTTGTTCCCAGACGGAATTTGTTGGGAAAAATTGGCTATGTGTATTTGCCAGAGTTTCGCATCAACAAAACGCGCAAACAAATTCACTGGAATTGTGAGTGCAACTAAAACAGAATTCAGGAAGTGACGGCTGGCAACGCGGGCGCGCGTGCAGGAAAAAGGAATGCGCACGATAAAAAACGTTGACGCCAAATAGTATTTTCAAGACAGCGCAATGGCATCTGCAACTTGCAAATTTTCATCTGGCCATTCCGAGCCTAACTGTCCTCCGAGCATATTTGCATGGGCAGGCTCAAGAGGGAAAGTTGATGTTCCCCACATGTGCAGAATGGGTTCCCCCTCATCCCAGACATACTGGCCTGTTTCGTTCCTCCGTTCCCTTGGGCCCGCCATTTCAGGGTAGACAACATCCATCACATTCAAAGTTACAGTCAACAAATGTATTGGACCCTCTATAAAGCGAGGCGTATCAATCTGAATGTCTATAGAAATGCTCACACCGGTCACTAACTGCAAACCACCACAATCCAAAAACCCGCCGCATTACGCCAGCAAGTTTTTTCAAACAACATGCTGAACTGCAATGCTGGGCGCCCAAATACAAAACGAGACATTGAACTTCCCTCCCGACCCCGTACACATGCGCAGCATGTTGCATAACCTTTTCCTTGGACCAAACATAATAAATTTCGTCATGTTTTTCGGCCGAAGAAGCACGGCTTTGTCTGGTGCTGCAAAGGGTTGAAAGAGGTGCCGCATCGTCACATGCCTGTCCTCGTTTGCCTGATGGAGTTCTTCACCCACAACTAGTTTCAGCCTGTGCGGTTTTTGTTCAGCTCACATAGCCGCAATATTTTTGAACTGGTGATACGTCGCATGCTGGGTAACGCTGTAGGTGGAAACACAATCGATTGACAGGTTGCAACGCAAAATGCTTGGAACACCTGTTGGATGGATCAAATTGCCAGGGAAACACTGGGCCGCAACCACGACACAAGGGTTCCGCTTTCCAACCACAAGGCTACGGTCCAAAAAAATAATGGGGAACACGCTAAGGTAGACCACGCAATGCAAATACACAACGTGCACCAATGGTCCGCCGCAAACTTACCAAGAACAAATCCGAAATTGGCATTCTGATTGTCTTTAACCGTTCTCGCCGAAGGCAAGGCCGTCCACCTACACGGTGGAACGGCAATTTGGCCCAATTCCCCAAAACAGCGTGTCCACTCTTGCGGTAATGGTAAAGGCCCGGTGTTGTCAGGGTCCGCCATTTGGTCGGGATTTTTTTCTTCTAAATTCTCGCGTCAAGTGGCTCTTGTTGAATGTCCATCTCTGCTTGGATTGCGCAGGCTCGCGCAAAGTTGTGGTCCCGGATTTTGTTTGCTTCTGGGGCGCTGCATTTTCCTGTAAATTATCGTGCTAAAGTGCGCGTCTGACGCGTCCATGTGCGTTTTGACTGCGTTCGAAAGGTACCATTTCATTGGCGCGCCGTGCTCATAGTTTGAGCTATATCCATTTCTTCCGGCAGGCATGGGACATCCGGGACATTTGGCGGTCTGAAACGTCGTATTGCGTGACAGGGGCAGGACATCAGGCATGTTTGCATCCGTGTGGCATGCGTGGGACATTCTGCACGTTGCTGAAGCGTTGGTAGGCATGGGTCAAAATGAGAAATGCTTTCGGAGGTCATGTTTCCTGGGAGGCGCAATATTTGATGAACGTGGACGACGTTTTGAAAGGGTCGAAAGCCGCGCTTTGTGAAACTGTCGTCGCTTTTTTAACTTTAGACATGATGATGATTGCAGATGGCAGGCACAATACTTTGATCACCTCGAGCTCATTTTTGGTGGCAGGCACAGGACTTCGTGGACCTCGACAAAAAAGTGGCTGAGGCCTCGGTAAAGCGTCAATTTCATATTTTCATATGTTTTCAATTCAATGTTCAATTTTTTTTGCAGCCACACCTTTTTCGGGCGGGTTCACGCGCAGGTGGTGGGGCTCAGGGGGGCATCCGAGGGGTGGGGCGGTTGGTCCTCTGGGTGGGTCTCGAGGAGCTCGCTGAGGGGTGGGGTGGGGGTCTCGGGCGGGGAAGCCGCGTGGGCGGGGAAGGGGACCAGGGTGCCGGCGAACACTCGCTGCGCGGCACAGCTGATGAGGGCAGACCATCGGGCGATCCAGGCGGTCCTGGCGGTGGCCTGGAAAGAAAGGGGGGGCCCGCGCGCCTTTGCATGGGCCAAGGCGCGGATGTCGACCCCCTCCGTGCTGAACCGGCCGCCGAGTTCCAGCCCGAAGACCAGCACAAAGGTGAGCGCCGCTCCGGTCATGGTGCCAACGGGCTATAGCGGCGGGGGTTCCCAGCTGTGTCAAGGGGGGACACCAAGGTGCAATCGGCCGCCAGTTGGGTGCCGTGGTTGAGGGGGAGGCCGACGGCGATGATCTCGATGCGCCGGTCATCGTGGCGGTCAACCACGACCTTTGAATCCCGGAGGAAGACATTGGCGCTGACGGTCGCCCCCGCTTCGCGGAAGACCCGCGCCACGGCGCGTTCCAGGGCAGGGGCGCGGGAGCGAAGGGCCCCGGATCGAGGGCAGGAGGCCCGGTGGTCCCCCAGGGGATTATGCTGGGCGCCACAGCGGCATGTGGCGGATGTGAAGGGCAGGGGGCTGCGCAGGCGCCGCAACATGAGGAGGCGGAAAAGGCCGGGTCGAAGGTGTATTCCGGGGTGGTGGGGGGGATGGTGAGCCAGCGCGAGGCGTAGAGCCCTGCTTGGGACAGGAGCAATGCCTGGGTGCCTTCGTCTTGGGCGGCGCTGACTGTAGCCGCCTCGTGGGCGTCGACGGCTGCCCGACGCGCGTCAGTGCCAGCTGCATCGGGACATGTGTGCCCGGCGGCGCGCAAGGTGTGAAGCACGGTGTTGAGGGCGCGCACGTCTGGGGATAATGCCTGGTACCGTAGTCGCGGAGGAAGGCACGGAAGGTGTCCGGCACCCGTGCTTGTAGGAGGGCGACGCTGTCGACCCAGGCGGCCCAATATGCAGCTGGCGCGTGGGCGCGCGCGCTGCAAGCCACCATATGAGAGGGCGAGGTGGGCGAGGCTGATCGCGCGGGGCGATAGTTCTGGGAGGGCAAGGAGCCGGGCGAGGCATTGTTCAACCGCGGTGTCGGCCTGCTCCGCGAAGGCTTCTGTGAGCCCGGGGTGGGTGCTGCGCAAGGCGTACTGCACGCGAGGGGTCGCGCAATACAGGAGCAGGAGCCACGCGATTTGGGGGTCCGGTAGGGTGGGCAAGGCCTGCAAGAGCACCAAATGTTTTTGCTCCAGGTCGCGGAGGTGAGAACGGACGAAGGCAGGGTGGCCTATGGGGAGGCCCAAAGCTTTGACCCCTTGTTCATCGGGGGGCAGTGGGGGTCGCCGCGCCACACAGGGCCAGCTGCGTGGAGGTCAGCGAGGCCGGGCGGGGGGATTCCGCCTCTGTTCCAGATTTGGGTTTTGCTGGCGTGGAGCTGGATGTGGCAGTGGCGGCCAAGGGCCTTCCCGGAGCGCATCATAGAGTAAGCGATGCGTTCCGCGGGGGACCCCTAGACGTACACGTCGTCCAGGTACGCGCCGACCCACTCGCCGGGGCGGAGAGGGCGTCGCGGAAGGGGCGGAGGGCCGCGTGGAGCCCGAGGGAAAAAAGGGCCGGCATGAGGCTGTGCCCCTGCTCGCCGCCCTCGGCTTGTCGAATGAAATGGGACTGGCCGTCCGAGTCTGTCCACGTGTATGTGGAAGGTTGGCTGTACCAGAGACGGGCGTAGGGCAAAGCCGCGTTGGCGCCGGGGGTGGCGTGGAGCTCGGTGAGCATGGCCGCGCGGCTAACGTGATCGTAAGCCCCCACCCCGTCAACGGACAAGATGGTAGCAGATTCTGAAAAGTCGGTGGTCAGCCGCAGCAGGCGCACCAGGGCTTCGCCCCCGCACCTGTTGGAAAGTGCAAATTGCGAGGGCGCACAAGCGTGTNAAAGTCGGTGGTCAGCCGCAGCAGGCGCACCAGGGCTTCGCCCCCGCACCTGTTGGAAAGTGCAAATTGCGAGGGCGCACAAGCGTGTTCAAGCTGGCGTGGTGCGGGCAATGCTTTGTGAAAATCTAAAATGTGCTCGCAACCCACTTGTCACTTTGTGCGCATCGGAGCGCTCTCGTTGTGGCGCGGTACGAATCCTGCAATTTAAGATGCCACCTTTTTCCACGAAATGGAGGTCGAACGTAAAAAACTGGTGTAACATTGCGATTTCGCAACTTCAGATGGAGCCCTTTCGCACGAAATGGAGGTCGAATGTCAAAAACTGGTGTACAAGTGCGATTGCGCAACTTCAGATGCAACCTTTTCATACGAAATGGAAGTCAAACGGCAAAATTTGTTGCAAAATTGCGATGTAGGAGTGTCGCCATGTAAAAGGGCTGTCTTGTTTCCATTGTGTCTTGCACAGATCTTGTACAAAGGTCTGGCCAGGACACTTCTTGTAGAGGTTTTGTACCGAGACATTGCATAGAGATCTGTTGCTTTTGCCAAGAGTTATCTTACATAGATTTTGCCGAGACGGCTCGTGTAGAGAGCTCCGACAGAGATGTCATAAAGAGATCTTGCCAGGAGACCTCTTTTTCTGGAGATCTTGTGCGAAGGTCTTGCCTCCTGTCAACATTATGATCCTCCACCTTACCATCCTCCACTTCATCCTCAACATCATCATCCTCCACCTCACCATCGTCAAAATCATCATCCTGCAGCCCTCAACATCATCATCCTCAACATCATGGTCCTCAACATCATCGTCCGCCTCATCATTATCATCATCGTCATCATCATCATCATCATCATCATCATCATCACTATCATCATCTGCACCAGCATCCTCAGCATCAGCATCAGCATCATCATCACCATCATCATCATCACCATCATCATCATCATCATCACCATCATCATCAGCCTCAACATCACCGTCCGCAACATCATGATCCTCAACATCGTTGTCCACAACATCATCATCACAACAATCATCATCGTCACCATCATCATCATCATCATGAATCATCATCATCATCATCATCATCATCATCATGATCATCATCATCATCATCACCATCATCATCATCATCACCGTCCCCTTCATCATTGTCAACAGTATCATACATTATCCTTACACCCCCACATCGTTGGGGGCCTCTTGCTCGGATAATTTTTCACCAATATTTTAATGAACTGTGGGTCGTAGCTCCTCGTGAAAAATCAATATGGGTGATGTTGGAACCGCGTTTTGTACTGTGGCGCTTTCACGGTTGCATTCACCCAATTTCCTTTTAAGATCGAATTTTTTCAGATGGGTAAACCAAAAATAGAAAATGCGCATGCTGGGTTGGAACCCCATTGTGGCACGTGGACCCTGACGGCCAAACTACAGTGGGCCAAGCAAATTGGAAACATCGTGCCGCCATTCGTGGCTACTCGGTATTCATTCGTTGGAATGATTACATTCGCCTCCCAGCCACTTGCAAATGCGATCAAATGTACCGAATATTTTCAAATTTTGTTCTCATCCGCACCGCCTGTGCCCCAAACCGATCCCCTCAACCGGCGTGCAACACAAAATTAATTGGCAAATGTGCATACATCACACGGGTAGGCAATAAGTAGGTACGTAGGTAGGCAAACAAGTGGGGAGGCAGGTGGGTCAGTAGGAAAGGAAACACGTGGTTTCGCTTCGCTTTGCCCGTTCGAGTCACAAATATGGCCACGGTCCTTTTAAGGGGAAAAAATGCAAAGCATTGATTATCAGATGCAAACTACACCGTGTACAAACGTTTAGCAAAAATTAAGATACCGGTCTTCAAGCATGGCCCACCACACATTAGCTTAAGCAAATGGCAACCACCAAGGTTGTTCCAATACAGCGGGGGCAGTTTTTTTTGCAAATTGTCGTCCCACCTTTGGTGTGGGTGTCCACGTCTCCGAACAAGGGATAGGAAAAACCGACCAATTGCTGCAGGGACGCCAAGGTATGGAATAAACCTGCCATGCCCCACTGCCATTCCCCTAGACAATGAGCAATATGCGAGGAAAATTGGACGTGCGTTTGAACAGCCCCTCATTCCACCAACTTCACCGGATGTACAATAATGCCGCTTCCATCTTGATGTTCATGCGCTTCGTCGTGTCCCTCCAATCGTTTATGCTCACGGCAAGAACGAAACATCCGGCGCTGCACAATGGTTCAATTCTTGCACATGAAATTTTGCCAAAAGCAAACACGCCAATCCTTGTTCAATTTTTGCACCTGAAATGTTCCTAAAGGCAAACACGCCAATCCAAAAAGGACGGGGAAAGAAATCTGTGCATTTAGCTGTTTTCATCACAATTTCACAGAAACATGTTTGTTGTTTGTTTCTTAAAATTTCCCTGAGTTTATGGCATTTGGCCCAAGCCTCCCTCAACTGATTAGAAATTCAACGTCGATTCTCCGTCGCACATGTCCTATGAGAGCCCTGCCCCAAAAAAAATATGTTTGCAGCTGTCATAAAGGAATGTTACTTACAAAATCATGTCCAATTTTCACAAGCAAAGATGCTTCCAACATTGTTTTTGTCAATTGTTTGCGCCTATGATGCCTTCAATTGCGACCCTCTTCGCAAATTTGGCCACCAACATCTCAAGCATCTGGATGAAATCATCCATGGTCTAAATATATGTAATATCAAATCATCGGCACATCGACTGTTCGTAGACTTTTCATCCCCTGCAGTTTCAAGAGTGTGTTGTGACAGCTTGCGTCTCCATTTGCGCCTCACCGCCTCCAAAGCAGAATTGAAAAGAACATTGCGTATTACGTGACCTGGTTTCACTCCACGTCCAATAGGAAAGTGAATTCCATGATGAAGCCCTCCTTGATCTTGATACAATGTCCGTAATCATACCAGCGTTGACGCCAAACAGATGTGGGAAAACAGAGTGCGGGATCCGGACTATTTTCCAAGCTCTTTGGCCCCTATAAATAGCATATATTTTTTTCAAAGCAAAAGGGTATCATTTCGGCATGAATGGGGGACAAGAATGGGAGACAAGTGTGGGAGACAAGTGGGAGACGAGTGCACATAGGAGACAAGAGAGGGAAATAAGTGTGACAGTGAGAGACAACAGTGGGAGACAAGTGTAATAAAATCATGCGGCCCAGGGCACCCAACAGTGGGAGACAAGTGCGGTAGAAAAGTGTGGGAGACAAGTGTAAAAACATGCGGCCCAGAGCACCCAGAGTGGCAGACAAGTGTAGGAGACAAGTGTAAAATCAACTGGCCCAGAAAAAACACGGTAAGAACGATTTGGCTCTCAGGCTTTTGGATTTGCAGTAACCGCTTTTAATCCCAGCATTTCAGCGGTTGTTAGATGCAATACACTCATCATGCAACATAATGCTTCACAACCTTTCGCGGGGGTAGTCCCGAAGATACTGAAACAAAGATGAACAGCGTAATCAAAACCACACTTTCGGGAGAATGCCACCTCTTTCCGTCACCGCTTCCACATGCCATCATTTGATCTGAGCGTCGCGGGCGCTTGCCTGTGACTTTGCAATGAATCAGTGGACCGGGTGGTTCATGTTGACTCAAGTTAACGCGTTTTCACCCTTGTTCACACTAAAAGTATCTGAGAGATCACTGTGTTTCTGCTTTATGTGTCTGCTTGGTTCGAGGTCCGATTTGCAGCATGATGAATTGGCAGAATGGAACCAGCGACATCCGATTTGCTACTCATACATGCATGTTTCTACTTGCTGGGGCCACATGATCGGGGACACCATGGTCAACGAGAATATTCCGAAGTACGGCACGGGGTAGCCATTGCTGAGCATCTAGGAGACAGTTGGGATCTTGATGGCGCAGTGATCTTGAGTGACAGCCAAGGAAATCATAGCCACGCCTGCCAATCGCGGCCTGGAGGAGAAGCAAAGGCAGGCACGGGGGCGGCACCTGTTTGGGTTGCAGTGGCAAATTCTTGTGTTATCACAGTATTACCGACATTGAAAGACTGAAGGTGATCGAATGCTGTCGGCCGTTGGCCTTTCGGCATAAAGCCCACGCAGCTAGTGGACATTCTGGACACCTTGCTTGCAAACACAATCGGTACAGCTGACATGTGTACTGTGTGTGGAAGGGCCTTCCCCCATCCGAGCTGACAACAGCCCAAGCATCCTGATTGAAATGACAGCCACCGGATCACTGCTAAACCTGTTTTTATTTCGAGCTCTGGTCCACTCATGCGGGGGTCGTGCACGCTTCTTAGCAAAAAACGATGGGTTTACTTTGCCATTACGTCCGATTCGGCAAAGTTCCCGTCAAGTCAAAGCGAATGGTAAATAGAAAGTCGCCACTTCCAACCTGTGTCTACCTACCAGCTCCAACTTGTTCAACGCACGCGCTTTTACCCCTCAAACATTTCGGCACCTGTGCAGGCATTCTTGCAACAAAGGCCGCTCAGCGCTATCTTCCTTGCACATGTCGGTGATGAGTGCCACGGCGCTGTCCGGTACCTAGGTTGCTGTTTTCCACCACGCTTCGCAGAGCACCTTACCCAACGATAGATATCCCAGGCCAATGATACCTTTTCATCTGGCGGCCTATACAAGGTGCACGTCATGGGCGGCTCATCCCCTTCGAACGACACTGCTCCAAAGTCAATGATGAATGCCGTGCCGCGGTTGTCCACCATGAAGTTATCAGCCTTGACGTCACATTGTGCCAGGCCTAAGTGAGTCAAGGGCACAACGGCCTCCAACAGGCTCACAGCGAAGGCCTTCCTATCATCAAAGCTCAAGTTTTGTTCAAAATATTCACGCGCAGTGAACGAGAGCCACCTTGACACAAGACGCGGGGCTCCAACCGCAGTTTCAGCAAAGCCGAGGCAAGGAGTTGTGGGAATCAAAAACCCCAAATAAACCTCTTTGAACAGCACCTCATCACCGGGGTCGCGGTGCAGTTCCTTGGTCGCCACTGGGTCCACCTGGTGGTTTTTCAAGTGGCCAAGGCGAACAATCCCACCGAAACCGGCAGCAATTTGCTCGCCCTCCTCCACCTCTCCCAAATAAGCCTTGTCAAAGGCTTCCGGCCAGGCCCAGCAAATGTCCGAACTTAAGATGCGCCGGCTGTTCTGTTGTAGCTGGGCCCACGCTGTGGTACTACCAGGCTGCACAGATGAAGCAGCAACATGATCTGCGACATCTCCTTCCTCCAAAGGTGTCAGGCTTGTTCGCTGCAGATCAACCTCATCCTGCGGCAAGTCCTGCGGCACGTCGGTGTCAGTATCTGTTGGCTACATTCCTTTTAGTCTTGCTCAGTTATATTATAACCATGTGGGCATGTTGTGATAGCCATGTGTGGGAGACAAGAGCGGGAGACAAGTGTAAAATCATGGGGGACAAGCGCAAAACAAGTGGGACACAAGTGTGGGAGACGCCTGGGCATAAGTAAAAAATCCTGCCGCCCAGGGCGCCCAGAGTGGGAGACAAGAGTGGAAAGTGTGGGAAACAAATGTAAAATCATGCAGCCCAGAAGAGTGCCCAGAGTGGGAGACAAGTGTGGGACACAAGTCTAAAGCCATGCGATGCGGCGCAAAGCACACAGAGTGGGAGACAAGAGTGGGAGACAAGTGTGAAATCATGCGGCCCAAAGCACCCAAAGTGGGAGACAAGTGTCGGACACAAGTGTGGGAGACAAGTGTGGCAGACAACTCTTAAATCATGCGGCCCAGGGCACCCAGAGTGGAAGACAACAGTGGGAGACAAGTGCGGTAGAAAAGTGTGGGAGGCAAGTGTAAAAACATGTGGCCCAGAGCACTCAGAGTGGGAGACACACATGGAGGAGACAAATGTAAAATCATGCGGCCCAAAGCACCCCAAAGTGGGAGACAAGTGTGAGGACAAGTGTGGGAGACAAGTGTGGGAGACAAGGGTGGGAGACAAGGGTGGGAGACAAGGGTGGGAGACAAGTGTGGGAGACAAGTGTTGGAAACAAGTGGGAAGCTAATCCTAAATCATGCGGCCCAGGGCACCCAGGGTGGGAGACAAACGCGCAAGACAAGCGCGCAAGACAAGCACGCAAGATAACCGCGCACGCGTAAGACAAGTGGGAGACGAATGACGAATGCTGGATAAGTGTATAATCATGCGGCCCAGAGCACCTGGAGTGGAGACAAGTGTGGGAAACAAATGTAACAGCATGTGGCCAAGCAACGCAAGCCCGGGGACAGAGGCAAAATCATGCGGCCCAATTATGCAACCCTTTGAAAAGAGTAAGAACCGCATACAGGCACACCTGTGTGGGGGAGAAAGAACAAAACGACGTCGGCATCCCTTGGCTCAACAAAGCTTAGAACGATGGATCGTATTCAATGCAGTAGAGGGCTTTCGTCAAAGCCAAACTTGCGAGCCGCACAGGGGAGTTCCGTTCCAAACTCTTCCACCAATGGTTTCAAATATTGGAAACGCGTCTTCAGTACCAGTCCGTGGCCTGAATCCGGTTTGGTCTATGGTTTGCTCTCCGTCCCAAATGCTGTCGATTTTTTCCCCAATCATACTATAAAAATTTTGTCTACGACCTTCAGTATCATAGTGATTGGCCTCCAATTTTTCGGGTCCGCAGTATCGCCTACATTCGGTATCATCGTGAAAAGAATTCGCCACCAAGATTGCGGAAAAACGCTGCTCTCCCACATGTTGTAAACATTTTCAGGAAGCAGGAATGCAATGAAGCGTTTCCATATTTCAACATTTCAACTACGAGGCCGTCAGCGCCCCCAGCCTTCCCACAGCGCAACTGCTTCAGCACAGCGTGAAGCTCTTCAATCTGAAAACATGGCATGTCGTGGAAACCATGAACATTGGTTGACGCACGCAATATTGCAGAACCGGCGCGTTGTGCCCCAACTCCGTTTGGAATATGTGGCGCCAAAAAAAATGTAAAAGTGTAAACGCTTCGGGTTCAAGGATCGTCCATACTGGCTGTCGACCCTGAATTGGATCATTGGACAAATCATCTCACATACTTAACTTGCGGAATTCATGCAAAGTCTGTTCCGTTCCTTTGTTCCTTTTATTTTTCCCGTGTTTGCGAAGACGTTTTCGGATTTGTTTTGGCACATTTATCTTTCTTCCTTATCCACTGATGCTTTCCTGTTGCAAAAGCGATTGAAAATAATGTTCTTTGGCCCATGGTTCTGCAAACCGTTTATTTTGAGAATAGTCCACTAAATAGTGTATGTGTGCATGTGTAAATCATGCGCGCATGCTTCATGCATATGTGCATTCGTGTTGGTATCGTGACACATTTGCACGTAGAAAAGTTTGAATTGTATGCCTGGATCCTTCCACATGGTCCTGATGTGGAAAATGTATCACTTTGTCCCAACAAATGTTGAGTCAACCCCTGGCATCTGCACCACAGCACGATGCAAAACATAAAGGTACAGATTGCTTGCGTACAACTGCTGAAACGCAATTGTTTCCCCACAAGCTACTAGACATGGTGACACATATTTCCTCTTAATCCATTCACGCATCATTGTATCGTCTGGTGTTTGGCGTTAACAAAATCAGCTACCGAGGATGCTGCAATGCCAAATGCCCTTGATGTTTCACACCTCACCCGTCAAAATGTTATGGTCAAACATGCGTCTCCAAACCCCAAGAAAAAATGAAAACGAGACGAAAACAACGCTCAGTTGCTACAACGGCGCACGACGTTATATTTTTAGATGTTCGATCATACATTCATATGTAAGAATTGAATATGTTTCCCTCGGGCGAAGTTGGAATAGGCGCCTGCCCTTCCACGAATTCCGTTTCGCAAACCGGCACGCGCCAACAACACCAAAACCTTCCAAACCTAAATTTCCAATTGCCACATATATTGAACCAACGTGCCAAAGCCGCACTGCGTAATTTCCCGTGCGTGATTGTTGTGGATGGCTAAATTCTTTGCATGTAAACCTCCCAGCATCGAACCACCCAGTGCCTGCCATTACTCCCCAACAACCCCCGCAAACACATCCGCACATCGGGGAAAAACATGTCAACATGTTCAATCAAACGGCGTTCAAAATTGTGTTGCGTATTTTGTGCTCGTTTAATTTTCGCAGGCAATCCGGTTGTCACGTTTGCGGTAGGCGTTTGTTTTCGCACTTTTTTCTGCGGAAAAATGTTTTGAAAGTTCGGTCGCTTGTGGTAATTGGTGTTTGTTTTCCCAACATTTGTTTGCAACCACCTTCCGGAAATTGAAGGGTGCGGACGCACAACTTTCCAAGGATGCGGACCTCTTCCCAAGCAAATGTTTACATTTTTCCCACCAAATTTCACCCGATGCGGTTTCAAGCGCCCCTGACATCTTCTATGTCCCTGACGTCCCGCAGCGTCCTTGATGTCCGCAACATTTTTGACGTCTTTGGCGTCCTCAACATCTTTGAATGTTCCCATCGGTCATCCGCATTGGTCTTCGCGGAGTTTGCGCTAATTTTACGTCAAATCTCTAGATTTGAAGGAAATTTGCGAAGAAAGGGGGCCACGACATTGCCAAACAATTCCTAAATGAATGGCCAATTTATTTTCTTGGACATTGTTTGTTTTGCTGTTGCCAATTTTCCCATCCACCTTGGCAACCTGCGCCCTGTGGGGATCCCGGTAGAGGAACAAGACGTGAACTACAACACAACTAACCGGAAAAACAACGAAAACTAAATTCAAGTGTCCCCGGGACTTTCGCGGCTAGAATTTAAAGTTTATCCATTCTTTTGCGGATGTTTTCGCCCAGGTTTCATTGGCGGGGGCTTCGCGTTCGCGGAAGCAAATCAGTATATCAATTGCATTCATGTTTATACAAGATTCCGCCCGGAGGTTTCCGACGCTCCTCGATTGCAAAAAGCAAGAACCATCCCTGGTATTGGATTTGGACTTTGGCAATGAAACAAGTTATCGTCAATTGATTGCAGTGCAACAACTGCGACGAAGCCAGCCCATTGGGAAAATTGACCTCACATGACTTCACAAACCATTTGCGCGGGATTGTCTGGAAACAGGCCACTGTTTTCAACCATGCGTATTGAGCCCTGGTCGTCTTTCTTCACTTTTGACACGGGTCACAATGGTTGGGAAAACTGTTTGGAAATGCAAATAAATTTGGTGGAATGTTTTTTCGCCGCTGGTGGAATTTACGTTTGCTGACAACATTTTCCTGATCGCAACATCCCAACTGGTTTGATTCCATGATGAGACCGTGGCCAACATTCTAGTTGCATCACGTGCCTTCTTTACCCACCAACCCGCGTTTGGTGTAAACGCATATCGCCAAAAACGAAGGCCTTCACTATTTCACGTTGTTTTCGAAAAATTGTTGCGGATTGTTGTTGGTCCCCCCGTAGATGTTGAATAGGCTGCCGCATGCCACCGCAGTTTGCACAAGTAGAAACGAAAGTTGGTTTGAATACATAGTTTGGATGTGTTTGACATAATGTTGGAAAATGACGATTGTTTCACAACGTCCTGCTGCACATAAATTGCAACCAATCTTCGATCCGGCATGTTTGCGGACGAAAGCGAGCCCCATCGTGGACAGCGCAAAAAAAAAATATTGTCGTATGAAACAACTTGGAAATTGGCAACGTGTTGCCCGGAACATGAACTTTGAATTTTGGATGATTTGAACGTTGATTTTGTAGATAGATTTTTTGGAAAGCTGCCCCTGTGCGTTAGGCCCCCAGACGTGAAGGTACATGTTTGAATTGACTTGACCATATGGAATTTTTACATCAGTCTGCTTAAGGTTGGCATTGAGAGAGTTGGTTTCATGTCCTCAAATACGAACATCTTTTGCGACACCGCGAGCTGGTAGGACCCCACAGCACAAGTCCAATAACGTGGTGCAACGGGGGCCTCTGACCTATACTGGGTTTATATAGTTTCAACATATGAATAGTTATATGTATGGGACAAAAATCATCAAACGTATCAAACCCACACCTAATTTGTAGTGAATTTCCACCAACACAAAAATATGTTAATAAACACCTACTGGAACCATTCAGAATCAGCAGTGGATCCATACTTTTTGCTCAGGTTTGTTTCAAAAAATCGTCAACGTCTTTTAGATACAGTCACAGTAGTTTGGTTTGTGGAAAAGGATCGGTGCAAAGAGCACGAATGGATGCTAACAAAAATTACTCAAACAAAAAAACTACACACCTGCTTGTGACGGACGAGACAATCAATGTATCTGATTGACTAAATCCCAAAAAGTTCAGTTGCAAAGGGGGAAACCGTCAATTACCTCCAATTTGATTGGAATCCTCAAATGTTTCCCACCACTCCCTGGTTTCATTGAATCCCTCGACCTGTGTCCCTGCATCCTAGCCCAATGCGCTAGCTATACGCACAGGTTTTCTTCATTGGTGATTGGTTTTTTACATTCCTAATTTGTTTCGTTTCAATTGTCGAAAACGATGCATTTTCAAGATGTTTTTTCACAAACTGTTATGGCATTTCCGGCGGTTTCAATTGTCATGGCAGTGCCCATGGAACGATTGGTGTGGGACATTGCTTCAATGGGAGGCCGCTGCAGCGCAACCACCCCCTAAATTACTTAAAAAAACAAGGTTGGTAAAATTAAATATGTATGGTGATTGTTGGCAAAATGTCCCTTAATCATCAATTTTCACTGTTTTTGCTCGGCATTGTCGTTTGGAACCCTTGCGCTGAAGACCAACCTCGCCACGTACAAAACGAAAAAATGTGAGTGAAATTTGTTCCCAGTGTTTCCCGATGTTTCCCGCTGAGTGAAGTTAAGCCCGTTTGCTTCACCATAGGTTTCCTGTCTGGCTGGAATGGTGTCACCCCATAAAACCCAACGTGTTCATTTTGTTGTGTGGTTATGATATCTAAATATACCGGTCGATGCTGATATAAGGGATGTGCAATCCAAATGTACTGATTGTGATCAGGCAATGTAACGACAACATATGCGCCGTTTTGGTGTTTTTTGCCGACACCCCTTGTAATGCATCAAAATACCGTGAAGCATTTCTGACCAATGAAGGATGCACTGCCAAATGAAACCCAAGCAAGCGGACAGGTTCCACAATGGTTTGCGGCAAAATCTGTGGAAACAACTGGAGTTGGGTGCATCGCAGTGGCATCATGAAGAAGAACCCCCGCAAATTTGAATGAAGAAGACCCATGGACCTGATACGGTTCTGAATTTGCGGTTTTAGTCAAATGGGTCGAGGTTGGTTATGGAAGGCGAGCACGTCGGTGTGCAACAAACAGGCGTTGAAGGGGCAATAGAACTCCAATTTGCTGACCAGTTGC
Source organism: Symbiodinium sp. clade C Y103 (assembly GCA_003297045.1). Classification (NCBI taxonomy): domain Eukaryota; class Dinophyceae; order Suessiales; family Symbiodiniaceae; genus Cladocopium; species Cladocopium sp. clade C. Next base: position 38,295 of record BGPT01002875.1, read on the forward strand.
TGAAATTCGCAATGTTTTTACAGAAGTACGCCGCACTCTTTGAATGATTTTATTGGTTTGTTGCAACAAACTCCAAAAAAAAAAACGCGGTGAAATATCATCCAAACGCACCCGGTTTGACATCTGCAATTGCAGAGTTGATTGGCAATGTGCATTTGGGCAAAAAGATGTTGCATTTTTGTTTTTTGCGTGTTGTTGTGTTGTTCGGTGAACTGGTGGGTGAAAATGATTCGGTTGCGAAATAAACACATTGTAATATGGGACCAAAAATTTGTCAAACCCTGGCGTTGATTGGCAAAAACAACGGCAATCCAGCGCGAAAAACTCAATGTTCTGGGCAAAAAAACTAGGACATGTTCGTCCCCAATGTTCTGACATCGACCTGCCAGCACGTCACCATCGTGAATGGCATGGTATTAATCTTGCGCAACAAATATCGTTCATTCAAACGTTGCCTGTTTCGATTCCATTTGTTTTGAACAGGTTCTTATTCAATGTGTTTCGTGACTTCCTTGTTGCCTTGCATGTTGCGCACGCTTGTTGGGCATAAGGGGAATCATGCAAATTTGGAACTTCAAACTTGTCACATCGGGCTTGCGTTCGGTGTGTAATTGCATATGTGTATATATATATATATATATATATAGCAGGAAAACCAAAAACCATAAAACAGCCACCTCTTGGCCCTCCGGACCAAGCGGTCGATGCCATTTCTTTTATTCTGCTGATTTTGTTCGATCAAGAAACGCCTTAAGTATACACCTTCGTACATGCGTCGCAATCCATGACTGCGAAGCAAAACGGAGAAACTCGCGCACTCCTTTTTCGAGCCAACAAAGGCCTTGAAATGTGAGAATCACTGCACATGCTGTTCATGCCAGTGGACAATGCGTGTCATCCTTGCAAAGTGGCCATGCTCTGAGGTATGAGTAGGATTCACACTCATTTGCACTCCTCCTCTGACAAGTTGAGCTTGGGCTCAATTTTCAGCCCATTCAAAATCTTTGCCGCTCCAACGCAATTGCCAGCTCTACTGTCTGGAAACCCATTTTCTCCAGCAAAGAAAGAAAATCTGAATTCATCACATCAAGCTCTGCATGTTTTCAACATACTGCCTGAATCTCTCCTGTCGTTCATCAAGACCTCGATTGCGGTGCCATCTCATCAGCCTCTGGAAAACGTTTCTGATTTGAGTCACCACACCCATACTCAAGCCTTCTGGCTGTTCTCCAGATGTGGCTTCCAGCAAAACCAAAATGGCCTGTTGTATTTGACTCGATTCAGTCCACCTCTCAGACGCTATCGCAACGTTCTGATCCAGCCTCATATTTTCCAGAAGTCTTTCCGCACCGCTTGAAACTTCGTTGACGTGTTCATCATCTGTTCCTTGCTCTTCCTCTGCATCTTCCGCATCATCATCTCGAAAACGCTCAGGCACATGGATTGTTGCAGGATCTGTATTCTCAGCCCTTGTTCTCAAGGACCAAATCACAAAATTTCCACGTTCTTGGGTAAACATGTGACTTCTTTGCTCCCTGCTCAATGAAGTAAGTCTGACAAAACCTCCAAGCTCCATCAAACCGTACCTCAAGCAATCCATCGCCTCTTCAAGCATCGATGTCCCTTCCATCAAACCTTCCTCAACCAAAACCAGTCGAGTTGTAACGCTGTCTACTGTTTCATCCCGCACTTCCGCTCTCTCTGTGGCTTCATCCAATCTCGTTCCCAGCTCAGCTGCATATGAATAGTGATCTGCAAGTTGTTCTTGTGCTGCATTCACCTCATGTTCCAGTCTTTGACACCTCTCATCCAAAACCGAAATCCAACGCATCACTTTTCTCATTGCAAACCATCCAAGAGACATGCAAACCACCATGAAAAACACAACGCAAGCAACAAACTTGTATGTCCATGCTGTCTCCTTTGCTGTCATCTCAACATCTGAACAACTCTGTGCCGCAACCACTGTTCCAGATGGCTCAAGGCCCATGGCAAGAGACATGTTGAAGATAGCTCGTGCAATCTTCTTCATCTGGGTCTTTGTTCCAACTCTTGCATTGTGTCTTTGGAACTCCTCCTGGCCGACTGCCTCAAAGCTGGGCACAAAGACTAAACCTGACTCATGCATGAGGAGGTACAAGCGCTGCTTTGACAAGCACTTTGTTCCTATATCGCTGATGTTGTCCAAAGTACCAACCTGGCGTAGCTCTATGGATCCATCTTGCGTCTTTTGTTGAATCCATAACACCTTCCCAGAAAGGTGACGCACACGGCCAGTGCCCTGGCGACAGGCAAGCTGCCTGGCAGCGCTATTGTCTGTGTAGACAATGTGCTTGATCTGGCAGTCAAGGGCAAATTCGATGCAAGCACGAACAAATATGCCGTCGNATTGTCTGTGTAGACAATGTGCTTGATCTGGCAGTCAAGGGCAAATTCGATGCAAGCACGAACAAATATGCCGTCGCAGGTACAGCTCACTAAGGAATGGAGCTCGCTCTCACAACTTGAAAGTGAGACAACCTTTTGGCTTCGGCTGGAGCCATACATGAAACAACAGTTCAAAAGGTGCATCCCGCAGGATGTGCTGCGCCTATGGCTCTTGTTCGAACTCCAGTCAGCGTCTGAAAAACTTTCGAGTACCCAAGCATGCTCACCTCCAGTCTGAAACTTGCCTATGCCAGCTTGTGGTACCTGCATCTTGATTGCTAAATCACCAACACCTTTCATGAAGCCAACCAGTTTGCGAAGATGTTGAAGGGAAGAAACTGTAGGCGATGACATAGAGGATGCCAACTCCTTGATAGTGAACATCAAGTCCGGTCTGTCCCTTCCAACGTATAGGCACAAGCCTACCACACTTCGAAACGCTGAAGCATCCTTTTCATCCAGCTTTGGTGAATTGTCAATCAACTGCAAATCTGAACTGCATGGAATCTTTTGCTGTCTTGCCATGCCAAAAGCTGCTTCGAAAACTTTGACAACTTTCTCAACGCTAGTGCCAGGTGTAAGGATCAAGCCATCAGGAACCTCAGTAATCTTGCGCCTCAGAAACTTGATACTAGTTCCATTTCCTTTCAACTCATCATGGCTTACCTTGAATTTCTGGCTCATATTGGGCAAGAAAACATCTCTCCAAAAAGATTCCAAACCGCAGAACAAAATGTCGTCGACATGGATGAGGATCGTGCAATCCTTTGTACGTGCCATGCAGGGCTGCTCTGGTGAAAACTCAAATCCCATTGTTGATTCCAGATGAGCTCTCAGGTGTTGAAACCACTGTTTGGCACCCAACCTCTGGCCTGGGAGGTTTCTGCAAATCACCCAGTCAACTCCTTGCAGCTTCACAAGGATCGGCTTGTCCTGCTCCACCTGTAGGAACGCATCACTCACGTCCAACGAAGCAAGTACAACATTGTAACCTGCTTTGCACTTCATATCTGCTAGCTCATTCTTCATCAGCAGGTATTTGAAAGGGAGAATGTTTGACACATGCGCCCCTGTCGCCGGTGAGAATGTGTCCAGGCGCTTGCTTGTAGCGAACTCTCTTGCTACAAGTCTTGAGCGCCTCATCCAGCGCTTTTGCTGGCTGGCTCCTTCTCCAAACATCTTCAAACGCCAGTCTCGAACGAATTTTGTTGTAAGCTTTCCAGTTGGCTCTTCTGTAAACCCTGAAGCTTTCACCAAAACACGCATGTCACATAGCCTTTCAATCTCAACCTGGTCTGCAAGGTCATCAATCCACTTCTCGGGAACTGGTGGTGTTTGATCGATGGGATGGTCGCTCCAAACCTGTAAAGGAATACTGCTTTGCAAATTGATTGAATCTTCACCTGCCCAGATGTCGTCATCGTCATCATTGAAATCTTCAGTCACATCCAGGTCAGTCGTGTAATCATCTACTGTAAAGTATTCCTTGTAGGCCAGTTTGACCTCACTCAATCTTGTTTCGTACTCAGCTTTCAAACGGTTGATGCGCTGTCGCTTGCTCTCTTCAGCTTTCTGTCTCTTTCTCTCTGCTTCATCATCCAACTCAAAACTGCTGGGTCTTGCAGAGGCTGCTGCACGAGGACTTTCATCATCAACCTGAATGAAATGCCTTGGTGGTGTCGTTGGTACTGCTAAACCTAGGTCATCAAGCTCTGGTGCTCCAGTCTGGCCAGTACTAGGCGCTGAACCAGCTGGAGCTTCAACACTCATCGGCACATTTGGCATTGCTGAACCTGAAACTGCATCATCAAACACTGTCACTGCACCATCATCTGCAGGCTGTTTTGACTCCTGCAAAGCCAAAAGCAAAGGATCTTCCGCAGACATCGCACGCTGTTCTTCCTGGGCTTGCTGTTCAGCCTCAGCAAATTGAATCACTGCCTCGGCTTCTTTGTCATGCAACTTGTTGTCATCTTCGATTGGACCCAGTGGCATGTCAAATCCAACTGCCTTTGGTATCGCCTTCTTCATAGTTGGAAGGACTCTGGGACCAAATCCAGCTTTGAATTGCCAAGAATCTGACGCTTCGAGACAACACAATTGCTTGACCGTCGAACAACACATAGCTATTCTGTGTTTCAGCTTTGCCCAGAAAAATCATCCTTTTCCACTTCGCTGCTGTCTTGTTGCTCGGAATCACATAACCAAAAACAGGTTCACCAAACTCACAAAGCTCACCGTTGAACACTCGACCAAATGCCAATTCGTGGGAAGTAGCGCCCCTGATCACAGCAAACCTTGAAATGAGCCATGCTGCATGACGAAGCGCCCAACTCCAAATGGCACTTGATGTGGAAAGCTGAGTGCCTAACCTCCCATGCAATTGATGCATGAGAGAGCATGCAAGAGGCCGCACGCGCCCAATGGCGTTCTCTGCCAGGGAATTTGACTTGTCATAGGCAACTGTACTGCTTTCCCTTGTTTTCAAACCCATCGCTTGTCGTGTTTTCAAAGTCAAACGCTTCAACTGCAGAATGCTAGGCTCATTGTCACAATGCAGAATCACTTCACTGTGTCCCAACATCTGTATAAACCGTATCAACTCACGATTTGCATGGTCCAACTGTGATTTCTTCTCCAGAGGAATTGCAGTCACAAACATGGTGTGGCTGTCAACTACAATCAGCGCAGTGATGCTGTCATCCTGCTCCTCCTGTGCTGCTTGTCCATCTGATCTCGTGAAGAAAAAGTCAAAACTGATTGTAGGAACAGCTCCCGCATGTGACTCCCCTGTACGCTCATGTTTATCAGCTCTGGCTCTGTGTGCCACACATGAAGGACACCATGCTGCATATGGAACGTGAGTCAGTCGATGTTGAGCTTGTTCAAACTCAGTTGGAACTTCAGCTGAGACTGGTGCCAAAGGATGTACCTGTTGAGATCGTTGCGCCTCCCTTGCTGCTGCCATCACCATATCTAACTCAAGCTTCTTTGAGTGTTCCAGCAGTCTCTTGAAACATTTGCTCTTTGAACCACTTGTAGACAAACTGTAAAATGAACACCCTGAACGCAAAGCAGCAAGACTACTTGTCTCCTTAAGCACCGTGCCGTTGACATTGACCTCATCATCTGGAGAAGGTTGGATGACAATCTGACCTTCAGGGATCTCGGCACCTACAATTGGAGGTTCAACTTCAGGAATCTCAACGTCATCATCATCTGCTTCAACTGGAAAATTCTCAGGTGGTGTATCAACCAACGCAAATCCCAGCACACGCGGGTCCTTTTCAGAGTCAGTGATGAAAGTAATCACGTTGCGCCTTCCTTGCAGTTCATGAAACTCAGAATCCAACTGGATCAAGCCATCTAATTGTTCACACAACTCAAGAACAAACCACTTGTTTTCACGTCCTTGAACCAACGTTGTCCTGTAAAAATGTCCAGGCAGATCTGGTTTCACAAGCAAGGGGTCTTGGTGTCTGTCTGAAAAATGACGACCAATGCCACAGCCACGCTCATCAAGCTGCCAACCCACTGAACCATTGGCAACATCATCATTGACTTCAGCTTGAATGGCCCTGACATGAAGGAAGTCATAGTTGGAATCCTGCAAACGCAACATACGTATCGTACCTTGAACAACCACTGACTTGCTCTGAAGTTCTAAAGGAACATGTGCATCTGCAACTGCATGACTCAAAGTCTGCTGGGTGGCATCAATACCCCAGCCGCTCTCCAAGAGATGACCGTAACACAATATTGGTTGTGTCACCTTGTTTGAAAGTGCAACCTTTTCACGAAGCAAAATCGTTCTTCCAGCTGTGTCTTTCAAACGGATCTCCATATCACTGCAGTTACTGGGATTTCAACACCCTGAGCGTCACACAACCTTCCAACTGATCCTGAAACATCATGACCCTTGTCGAACAGAGATGAAGGAAAGATGGATGCATCTGCGCCGCTGTCTATCAAGATGCTATGCAACTCTTCACAACGTTCACCAAAAGACTCAACACTCGCACCAAGGACCGTACGCACTGCACCATCAAAGCAACAGAGGTCTCTGCAAACATCCACTGAATCATCTGTTGAAGAATCACCAATGTAATGATGCACAACATGAACACTTCCATGAAAGCTACTTGGACTGCTGCAATCTCTCATGTCGAAAATCAGTTCATCATGTTTTGAAACATCGTCACTAATCTCAACGATTCTTGCAACCTTGAACTGAGTGGCAGGCCCTGTTGGCAACTGGCTTCCATGTTGATTTGAAGCACTTGACATAGCCCCAATGGAGGATGTAGGTGATCCTTGAACGGTCGATCCTGCCAGAACATCTGAGGCTACGTTACGTACCTGTGGTTGCTGCCAACAGTCCTTGGCCAAATGGCCAGGCTTGCCGCAGTTGTAGCATGTCGGTTTGGGCTCATTTCGTCCTTTTCCCTTTGAAGCATCTCCTTTGCCTTTTGCTCCTTTCTGGAACTTGCCTTTTCCTTTCTGGTCTTCTTTTCCCTTCTGCTTACCTTTGGATTTCCCTTTCCAACCATCTTTATCTTTTGACTTTCCTTTGCCACTTCCTTTGTATTTGCCTTTCGACTGCACTCTGTCTATTTCCATTGGCACTGGAGTGTCACCTGAGGATCCAGCTGTGTCAGTGCCCAGAACCATCTGCTCTGACCACTTGGTCGTCTGCGCATCGTACATCATGACCATCTCACGCAGCTTGGAATAGGTGGTACTTTCATTGACCTGCAGCTGTAGCCAAGTCTTGAGTTGGCCTGTCAAACATCGCATGAGCACTGCTGTTTTCAAATCGTCATTGAGTTTTGTCCCAAGCCGTTCATACTCACCATACGCATGCTCCAACTTCAGCAACTGTTGCATCAATGAAGACTTTGTATTGAATGAAGGCCAGGACATGATCACGCTCAACAAACTCATGCTCCTATTCTTGCTTGCAGGTTCATTTTGTTGAACAAGTAGTCTGTAAACTTCCAGTCCATTGTTGTTCGTCACTTGTTTCACAACCAGCAAAGCTCGTTGACGAAGAAGTGCAGAAAGAAGGCTATAAAGGAAATGATTTCGTTGTCGTTCCTGATCGCTGAAATCCACGGGGTCAACCGGTCTGTCCAGTTTTGCTCTAACAGCTTGAATGTCATCTGTAAATCCAGGGTCCACTGAGGCCACATACTGTTCAAACATCCATGACCACTCCTTCCATGCAGCTATCTCGGCTTCACGTGTCGAGTGATCAAAAGTTGGAGGTTTTGGCAACAATTTCCACCATTGCCGGCTTCCATCGTCTAAAGCTGTAGATTTCGATTGCACTGCTTCTACAGCCTTCTGTGCAGCTAAAGCAGCTGCTTCTGTCGCCGCCACTAGTCGACGGGCTACCTCCCCTCCGCCAAGTTCAACTCCAACCCCTGCTGTAGGGGATCCAGTTGGTGACCCTGCTGGGACCTGGAAAGGATTTGCAGGATTGGAAGCCTGACTGGCATCCATTGCTCCACGTAGCTGTCAAACGACTGAACCTTCTGCTGAAAACTCAACGCCAAACTGCAAACCCAGTTGTAAAATTCTCAAACCACAAGCCAGAAAATTGAAGAGTGTCCCAAATGCACCTGCCCCAGAACCTGTGTTTGGACCTTCAGTCCACCAGTGTCTATCCAGAGTCAGTGTTTGCAAATTGTAGGGCCTCAAATTCCAGCTGTCACCTGTTCCAGAAAGCCGCCAAGCAAAAAGGCTAGCAGATGCCCGTATTGGGCTCCGCTACCATGCGAAGCAAAACGGAGAAACTGGACAAATGAAACATGCTGATCGTCTCGATTTGTTTGCGTGTCATCCTTGCAAAGTGGCCATGCTCTGAGGTATGAGTAGGATTCACACTCATTTGCAATGACAATTGAATGAAAAGTCCAAGCATATGCTCCGCAATGCCAAGTGCAAACACTTGATTGCAGGCATGGATGGAATGTTATGTAGTTGGGGTAAATGTTTTCACCCCGCCTCGACATTGTCTATGGCCGTTGGATTCATGGGACATTCATCAATATCAATGTCACTGTGCAAAAAGCCAATGGGTCATTTTTTCTATTGTCCTATGCTTCACTCATCCTTTAAGATGTCAAACAACAAGTGGGAAATTTCGTCCACCTGCTGGTACATAACATCTTCGTCTTGGGCAATTTCAGCCTCATCGTGTTCGGTTTCCAATCTCTCGTAGCGTGCTCGCAGCATAGCGTTGGTCTCTCTCATCAACTGCAGCAGCTGGGGATCCACTGCGCCAAGCCGCTCGGTCTCATTTGGACGACTGTCGTCTGGACGATCTCCAGTACCAATTGCAACATCATTCGTAGCCGCACGTGTTGAATCAGGGGTTCCAACAGTTGGATCATGTTCGATTGGTTCTTAATCCACAGTAGTGACTTTCCCACAACATTTTTTCTCGTTTCAACAAGCCAAGCACCTTGTAGAGCATTGAGTCTCGAGAAAGCTTGTCACACTTGCCTTACAAAAAAACATTGTCCTGCTTCAAGCCGAAGAACAAACCAAGCGCAATGCAAAGCGCAGTGATCAGCAAGGCGCGCAGCATCCGCCACCAAAACATCGAAGAAGCAGTAGTAGCTGCAGCCTGCCAACCTCCATAGCCATCACTTGGTGTAGGCCCAAGGCGCTGGGCCACAAAATTCGCATCAACCGTTTTGAGTCTTTTGGGGAGGCCCCGGCTCCAACCTTTGAGATCATTCTGGCTCCCTGCTCTATCACTTCTTGATGTTTCACATTGTCAGCAACGTCAGAGCCAACAGAATTTCAAGAGAACATATCATGATGGATGTCTTAGTTGCTACTCGTCCCACCGATAAAATTTGTTCTTTAACTTCTGCCTGAACTCAGAATTTACGAAGTCTTACATGCCTCATGCGTCCCACGGCTGAACGGCAAAGAATGCCGTTCCAGCAGCTTTGTCCACAAACTATTCAGCTGGCTCCCAATTGGCTCAGCCTCTGGTTGTCCTCAGTTGGCTCAGCTTCTTGCTGGTTCTCAATTGATTCAGTCTCTTGCTGAACTTTTGTGGGCTCAGTTTCTTGTTGAAATTCTTGAATCTCTGAAGAGGATTCTTGTCCGTCACGAGAAATCTCCATTGCGCACAAAGACATCTCTCGGGCAAGACGTTCCACATCATCTTGTTGCGAATTCTCCGGCTGGGTCTCAATTGTTGGTCCAGCTTCTTGTTGATTCGCAGCTGTAGGATCTCGTCCTGCATCTTGATGATCCTTCCATGTCGCGGGCATTCCACCACTTCCGCGAGGCTCCTCTGTTCCAATCTTCCCAGACTCTTCGAAGGTAGTCTTCCATCGGTAGATCTTAGAATGCCACGACTGGTATTCAGCATGGAATTCCCGAGCTTCGAGATGGATAACCCTGCATTCTTGTCGCATTCATATCCAGTGTTGGGCGCTTCTCCTGATCCCAGCGCTCCGCTGGATTCTTTTGGCATTCATGCTGTGAATTCCATTCACCATCACCACCACCTCCACTTTCATCTGCCGCAGATGCAGACTTCTCCGATGAATATTTTGTCACATGCACTGACTCTTCTGGCAAATTTGAGGCTAAAGGTGCAGATTCTTCAGATTCCTCTTGCTCCACCGACGCAAGCTCCTTTGAAGCCTCCCCTGTCATCGGTGTAAACTCTTGAATCACTTCTGGATGAACTCCTTGATGTTCTTCCTGAGCTGGATGCGCGGATCCAAGCGCGGGTTCTTTGGGCACCTCCCGTGCCAAAGACGGCGCAGATGGTTCGAATGCCTCCCATTGCTGGTATCTGTATCTTTCAGCGCTATCCTGTTTCTCTCCAATGCCGCAGTTCAGTGTTGATGACCACCTCTGGAACATTCTCGCTCTCTGCTGGCACTTCGGGAGTAGATGTATCTTGTCCCGATTGCGCAGTCCCACTCACATGCACTGACGTCGATTCTCGATGCTGAGAATCCCAATCTCGCCATCCAGAACATTGAGAAGAACATCCTATAGGACATCGCAACAATAATCTCAGTCTCCTGGTTTCCAGAAATACCACTGGCGCGCAGAGATCAATCTTGATCAGCATTCACTGGCTCATTCACTGTATTGGCACTTGCAAGTTGTTCACGTTGGCCATCCGTACTTGCAGAAGCTTCTGATGCACCTAGCGAATTCTTGCCATTGAGCTTCCTCAATACGTCCCTGCTTCTCTAGAATAGCCTCGTCATTCTCACTCCAGAGCAATTCATTATCATGAAGATGAACTGGGAGTCTCGATTTCGGGGCCATTGCTCAAAGAGGGTTACGACGGTGAAAATGCGAATCTTACACACCCATGCAGCCACGACGACGAGTTCACGTCCTAACAGAGACGAGTGTCGGTCCACTGCCACTAGGGTGGCTGGCGTAATAGCAAATTGCAAGCAGACATTCTAAATTCAACCTTAGTCACTGAAACATGAAATCACTACCGTTGAACATTCTGTGAACATCATTGAAACTTGCAAACATGCTGTAAGTACGTCTCCCTCTTTGTTGAACTGAACAAACATCCTGCGACATGTGCTGTAGCATTCCCTGGTGAATTCCTGAGTCTGACATGTTCAGGGTTCCAGATTCATGAACTGTTCTTTCCATGCAAATGAGGGCAAACAAAAAATTGTTCCGTGGCAACATGCAATTCTGCTGCTCAGAATTGAAGGAATCAAAACAACAGTACCAGCTTGTTCGACATGACATGTGCCTTCACACCCTCAAACAAAAACTGATTTGAACATGTCTTGGACATGCAAAACGACTGATGCCTGACAACTGTGCACAAGCTTCGAAAACATGAAAACATGAGACATGTTGGCACAGAAAAAAAAAGCAGTTCTGGTGCAAAACGGCGAAAACTCTTGACTCGCTTAGAGATGATCATTGCCGAAAATGGACAAAGGTATCATCTCCCTGTCAAACTGATCTATGCTGAAATCATGGCTATGAAACTGTGGCAAATCATGCAGTGCCATCACAAGCGCATTCCATGATGCGAATTGCAAAAACAAGCAACATGCAATGCATCTGGAACTCTGCGTTCCACGCAATTCATTTTGAGAATCTAAGAAACCTTCTTTGCACAGCCATGCAAGACGATGCCATAGCCGGGCTCATGCCGCTCAATGTTCCTCAATGGCACCACCATAAGGCCCCAACGCATCATAGTTCCCATTCTCATCATAGCCCTAATTGAATTGAAGAATACCTTCGTTGGCAGCACCTGGAATCCTTCCATCTGCACTTGCTCCGGGGATCCTCTGCGGCTCCTCCTCGAATTCGTCTGTCTCCGGCACGAGCACATTGCTGGACCTTGCACCAGTAGAGTCTTACGCTCAAAGTAAACCCAAACCAAAACAAACTCAAACGTGCAAGTCTCGCGTTTCTGCAGTCTCAAAACCCTCAGAGGCCGTCTCTCGGCAAACANAAAACGCAGACAAAACCTCCGGTTTTGTCAAGTTGTGGTAAACTCGATTCCTAGAAACGTTTCATTTAAATAAAACGGTTTCGATTCAAGCACAACGAAAATTCACAAAACGAGCAAATTCCTAACAACTCAAGCTACCTAAGTCACAACTCTTTGTGACAAAACGAGATGGATTCAACTAACTATATGACAAGTA
>BGPT01002876.1:2322-40202 GCA_003297045.1 Symbiodinium sp. clade C Y103
GACCCCATGCAGCCATCAGCAGGGGGCACATCATAGGAAAAGCAAACGCCAGGGGCCTTGGCGTCTGGTTCTCGCAGCGCCTCACTCTTGGAAGCTTGGTTGCTGCATTTGGAGCTGGTTTCTTGAGACTTCAGAAAGCAACGTTAGGCAGTACCAGTGGCAGGTCCAAGGATGTGCTTCAGGGCCGTGGGATTTGGCTNTGGGATTTGGCTGTTGCGAAGCGCGCTGCTAACAATTCCAATGTTAGCCCTTTTACATGCGGGTCCTGGAACCTGGTACTCACAGCATCAAAAAGAAACGATCCTGCAAGGAATTACATTGAACTATGCATCTTATAGTGAAATTATATGATAGTTCATAATATCCAACTTTCGCGAAACTTTCGCGAATAAAAATGTTACTTTCACGAACTCGAAAAAAAACTTTCGCGAGGGTTTCCAACGTAACATGAACGGCTTTCGCAATTAAAACTCTTTACAAGGACCTTTAGATCGACTGCCAAATATATATATAAACTAAACTGACAATTCACCCAGCTTTGCAACCCAACAACAGGTTTCAAGGTTCCAGGGTTCCAGGGTTCCGTTCCAATTCTTTTGCAGGGCCGACAAAAAACGGCGCACCACTCCCAGACCCGATGATTCTTCAATTTCCATACAGGTCCCATGTTTTCGTTTGTGTTTTTCCCTTCATCCTAGATTTGCTCGAGGGGGCCATCCAAAAATGTTCCCTTAAATTTCCACCAGATTCCCCAGCCATAGTCGATTGACCAATGAAAAAATCAGCCGAATCATCGACTCGGCAAGTCCAAGTTGAAAGCCAGTTCTTTTCAGATGACTCGGATGACCCAAGCTCATTAGGGAATGTACTAACCGGTGGTAAGCCCAAAAATAAACCATCCCCAAGAGGGGTTGATGAAATCGGGTGTGCCCCATTCCGTAAGTGGATAAGGACAATGTCTATCATGACCTCCCGTAGTTGGGGTGTATGGGATGGTTTACGGCATTGGATTTGCTTGGAATGTTCAAACATCATGGCAATTCCCACATTTACAGATAATTGTTCCATTAAAACTTCCATTTATGGGTGATTTGCCAGCATTTCTAGGTGATCTCCCAGCATTTCTAGGCAGCATTCCATGTTTCACTACCGGAGGCTAACAGGTGATGAACAAAAAGGTCAGCTGATTTTGCACCGAGCAGCTCGCCCTTTCAGTTCTGGAGATCCGTCGCCAATGGTGCTGACTTCGGCTCCGGTTGGGCAGCAGGAGATTTTCAGCACCTGACCCGAGCACAGACAGGGCCGGGGGTGACCAGGGATCGGTACCTGGTGTCATACCATTGGAGTTTATTGATGGGTTTTGATAGATGTTGATGGATTGTCCAAGTGGATGTTAATTGAGTTTGATTGATTTTAGTGAAGTCCATCGTGGAATTTAAGTGTCTTTTGATGGATTTGCCAATGGATTTGCCAATGGATTTGTCTATGGATTGTCGAAGATTTAATTGTTGTTATATAACAGGGATGATTGGTATACTAAGTGGTCTAATGGACATTACTGTTCCGGCTCCCTGTCTGGGTTCTCCGCAACCAAATGATGCACCACTGCCAGACTTCGAGATTGAAATCCAGCAGGCACTGCTGTTGTTTTTTTAAAGGATAGACCCTTTCCCCCAGTTTTATTACAACGATGCTATGAATAAGTAAGATTGACTATGATGAATCATTATGATGGCACAACATCTTGTAACAACAAAATGTCATGATGTGTCATGCACCTGCGTTCTTCCAACGCAAAACATGGACAAATGTACACCCCGAAAGCGCCTGTCCATGGTGACAGAATGCAGCAGGAAGTTCGTATTCCATGACATTCCATGAATCTGAACACCAACCCCTTTCCAGAATCCTTCATCGCAAAATGCTTGGCAGGATGTACAATACAATACAATAGGGCCATGGAACTGGACAAGTGATGCAAAGTCGTGCCCAGGGTCTGGATCCAGGCACCGACTCGGCATTGCAGGGAATGGCATAGATGCAACGATCTTCAGGGCAAAACACCCCACCATGCCACTTCCTCCACAAGGTGATCAGCAGCCAACAGCCAGTGGGTTTATCAAGCGCTTATCAAGCACCAAACAATGACTGATTTTTTTAACGGTGTTACCCCATCATCTCCCCGTCATCTCCCCTCTATGCATTGTTTTATCTGTTTTATCGTACCACTTTTGCCGGTGGACCCCCAAAAAGCATCAGCATTTTATAGCCAAAGGGTACGCCAAGAATTCCACAGCTTCAGCACCTGCAAGGTTGTGACCACCAGTTATGTTTTTTGGTTTGTAGCCCCCATGAACTAAAAAACTACCTATAAATAAATATATATATATATAAGTAAGTAAATATATCTAGTTATGTAACCCCCATCAACTATAGACATCTATAGACTATAGATAATTATTATCGATAGAGTGGCTGATAGATAGATCTACCCTTAAACAAAGACATCTAAAAACTCAAGTTATAAACCAACTTGGCAAAAGAACTGGGGCATCACCGGGCCCCACGGATCTGCCAGGACTCCAATCTCCCTGGAAGACGGGACCCACCAAGTCCACTTGCCCTGTGCAGCAACTGATCCGCAAGACCTGTGGGCAGTTGGTAGGCACTCCTGGCGCGCGAGATCTTCCGGAGGGGCACCCTATGGTAGACCCCCAGAAGAGACATGTTTTCACATGTTTTCACTATTTTGATGGGATCTTAACTCTTTCATCTTCTTACAAGATTCTTGGTGATTACATGTGATTACTGCACTTCATATATTACCATAGATATAGTTTTACCCCATTTCTAAACGGGATAGCCCACTGGACAACCACGATACCCAGTGGGCAAACCAGTTGCGCTCCGTGGGATGATCGGAGCAGATTTGAGAGATGAGACTTGAAGATCAACTGAGGAAACTTATCCCATGGTATCCCATGGTTATACACCCATTGTTTATGGCTATCAGAAAAAATAGCATTCACCATGTTAGTTTAATCATATAGAATCATATTAATTATACCATATTGATTTTAACTATCTCTCTCGCTCTCCTTCTCTCTCTCTCTCTCTCTCTCTCTCTCTCCAGCGCCATCGATCAGGAAAGCCATTATTCATCATGTTAGTTTAATCATATCATACCATATTATTCACCATTATTCACCATTGAGGAGACCAAGGCATCTTTTTCTGGGACTTGATTGCTTCAGCCAGGTCCAGCCGGCATTTGCTGCGTGGAAGATGGCTGGCCTTGATTTGGACCTTGGCATATGTATTCCATGTTGATTCCCAGTCTACCTTTGGCCATCCAAAACAAAAGAATTCTAAGGTTGGTGGTCTCAATCCGTCCCAAGAATAATTGGATGAATTTGCATCATTTAAAACATGCTGTGGGAGATACAAATACATCGAAACCAACCAGTCCTCCAACACTACTCAAAAACACTCCGAAAAGGCAAGTCCCTTGGATTTGCGAAACCCCCGAAAAAGAACATATGCCCTATACATGCCCTATAGATTCTCCAGATATGGTCGGTTCCCATTGGGAAAACGCAACATCAACAAAGCCAGGGTCAAGGTGTGGGCCCCCATCCCAGCTCCCAGCTCCGTAGATGTAGTCATCCACCACGATGCCGCGCAACCACCTAACTTTCAGGCCGGGTTACCACCCGGTTCTGGGAAGATTTTTTCTAGGTATCAGTATCCCCTTCAGTAATTTCACATGGCAATGGCAACTATGGCAGCCATGGCCGGTCTAGTTCGATAATTTGGGGACAATAAATAGTGGCTTTCCATAGCTATATGTTAACGGAGAGATATTGGACCATCATCACAATATACGATGGGTCGAAACCTATCGGACTAATATATTAATAATATCTTATAATACCAGCTCTATGGTGAACATCCATAGCAGCTATGTTGGTGTCCGGGTTTGACCCACAACGTATCACGGTGATATCATGTGGCAAGCCAACTTCAATCATGGTCAGGTATTGCTGTCGAGGCTCTTGAATTTCCCAAGCATCCTTGGATTTGTGCTTGTGAGGGTCCAGTAATGCTGTGACATATGAATTTGCGAAGTTTACTGGACTTTTTCTTTATAGATAGAGGGGGACGGAGAATATCTGATACACATCTAAGCACACATGCACACACATAAGAAGAGTAATAATTCTATATAGAGAAGCATACTAAGGACTAAGTATACCCGCAGCACGTGCGCTACGCCCACCAGGTACTTAACCATATACACTTTCATATGGTTTTGTCAGGGTTTCTTTAGGGTGCATCTAGGGTTTCTTTAGGGTTGATTTAGGTTTTTTCCTAGGGTTTTTCTACTTTTTTGCAGGACAGCCGATTCTGCGCAACGGGTCATCAATCACGTGGTCCACGAAGCCACGTGAACCACATCAAGTTAAATCATCTCAACAGAGTGGAAGGCCACAAAGTACTGTAAAGCTCCCCAAAAATGAGGTTCCCGACAATCATGCCAAGAGACGTGCGGGCATAGCACAAGTGCTGGCAGTATGTATGCTATATGCGTAATTGATAGGCATATGTTACATGCAACTGGCACGTATCATAACTCCACAGGCTCCTCCGAATGGTATCAAACGGCGTGTGTGCAAGTTACGACTCAGAACTTTCTCTCTTCAAAAGGGTCCAAGTACGATTGGTTCCCCAGAGCACGAATGGAATAACAGAGGGAGACTAGCCATGCAAGATTAATGTGGCAATGATACTTGGTGGTTCGCCCCAGCTAGTAAGCGGATTATAAGCCCAGTCATAAGTAGGTCGGTAGGCTAGTCGACTTGTGATTGGGGTGATAGTCTGGAGATTTGTTCCTTGTAAGGTTCCAAAGGAAAGGTCCAACCACACGCTGATCATTTGATGGGCGAATTGCGTGGCACAGGTGCCGTTTCCGCTGCAAAATGAATGCCACGCTAATTGGGCCTACATGATAGGCCATCCGAAGCAACGGCCTCGAAACATGATTGTCTGAAAACTGGAAGCCTCAATAGTTTCAAACTGTGCTTTTCTATTGAAATTGCCATATATTGGAATAAACGCCGCATTCTGCAACTAAGCCAATTGCTTCATATTGGTGATATATCCCGTCAGACATCTCCAGGAACCCCCCTTTACATCCCGGTCAAAATCTTGGGAACGTCTCAAATAGAAAATGCTGCATTCCAAGAATTGGATGAAGGGAAACTTAGCCCAAAAATTGAGCTTTCAACCTTCAACCTTTAATTTTCCCGTAAACCAATCCATGGAACATCGTGGAACATCCCATTATTGATTGTTCAATCTCCATGTGTCCGATGGTTGAATCGAGATGCTGATGGCAAACATCCACAATGTTGATGCTTAAAATCCATATTTGTGATGGTTAAATCCCTTGTTGTCCATGATGAAATCCTTATTGTTGATGGTCAAACTCATCCCCCCAAAATAGATGTAAAAAATCCCACAAAATCATACAAAATCCCAGGCTCAATCACCACAAAATCCCCATGGCCAACCCATCAATCCAAGCATCTCAGGTCCGGTCAGTTCGACCTGATCCGTGCTGGGCACAATCTTCAATACCCGCGAGGCACTTCCTACTTTTCGAGGCGCAGGGGGGCTGAGAATTCCGATTGGTCAATGGATTGCTATGGCAGATGTAACACAGGGGCAAAATGTGGACTGAACGATCATGGAGATTCAAATTATTTAATCAGTAAGAAATATTTGATTGTCAAAGATCTGGATTTCATCATCAAAAATGCCATGTTAAACAAAATGATGTTAAACGGTCTTTTTCAAATAGCGGATTTCTTTAAACAGGAAACCTGCCATTATAACCATTATAGTTGGGGGGAAGTCCTGTACATCTTCCCTTCATCCAAGTGCAGCATGAAGCTCCAACCCTAAAGTCTTGGATGTGCCCATGGAGTTCTGTTAGAAACTCATGGCTAGTCCATATGACTCCCAGGTTTTTTAATTTGCAAATTTACATCCCCATAGAACCCATAGTCACTTGGCAGGTCAAACATGGTAAAACTGCTAAAATCATCTGGCACTACCCCCGCCTGGAATGCCGTAGACATTGCCATCTTCTCCCAGCTCTCCCCCTAACCACTTGTCGCGTCCCATGCACATGCCCTGGGCGGCAGCCAACAATGAGTGGTGCAATGATGTGGACTTTTGCAAATGAAAAAGGTAGATGATGTACCAAGGGATCTTTGTGAAATGTTATCAAATTGGAAGGGCAAAGGAGTCGCAATAGTCAGTTGTAGTGGCGCAAATTGGTCCGATTGCGTGCCATTCTGTGGCCTGCAGAATGCCACGAATTTGTCGAAGAAAATTGTTTGCTTCCAGGAAGTTAAAACTGCCAATATACTTGCTGCCCCGTTTAGCTGCAACATCTTGGAATTAAACCCACGCTGAACGCATTGCTCGACAGATCCAGTTGAAGGTCAAGATTTGCCGTCAGTTTTATGGAATTTTGATGGGGAAACGATGGATAATCACTTTTTTAAAGGTTTTCCCAACAGGTTCAGGTACCAAACCCAATAATGATATTGTTGATCCCATCTATTTATCTATCTATCTATCTATCTATCTATCCATCTATCAATCTATCTATCTTTCTTTCTATCTATTTAGCTATCTAGCTACCTATGTACACATACATGTGCATATATAGTTATATATACATAATTATATATACACTGTCTTTATATCCCATCAAATATCCCTAGTGCGGTTGCTTTGCACCGATTCTTATTGCTTAAAGCTGCGTTGCATCCACCGCTCCGCCAAGACTCTTCCAGCAACTCCACGCGACAGCCCGCTGGGGACTTCCGGGAATTCCCCGGCCACCTCAGATGCAGGGACCTCAGGGTGAACCGCCTTGAAGAATGATTGATCACATAGAGATTATATGATGAGCTGCATAATCATAGGTTATATTCCATGTAGCAATTATATGATTTGCTACTGTAGGTTATATAATGATTAGATTATAGTTATATCATATCATATTGTAAATGTGAAGATTATAGAGATCTATCTCCGTTAGCCCAGCTTTGCACCCCAACAGCAAGGGTTCTAGGGCCTTGCCTCCGCACTGCTGTTGGGAATCTCCCCGTTTCGTTTGGGAGGAACTTGAGCCCCCAGTACTGTGGGTGGTATACGTCCTACCTTTTCTATTTGGTCATTGGTTGATTGTTTCCCGCCATATTTTCATGTGCACACATCTAGCAGGTGGATGGAAAACTCAATTCGTAGCTCCAACTGGCTCCCCTTATGGGAATCCGGATGCTGCCATAGCTCAAGCTGCCTCCGTGCCACCAGTAAACACCAAGTTAAGAGTGTCTGAAATTTGGGTACCCCTCTAGAGGATTATTATCACGGTTCCCATTTTTTCCCATTGAAATGGTTAAATAGTTATTTTGCGGGATACTACCCATTTTCAGACACATCCAAATAATTTCGCCATTGTTGCTAAAATAATCCCTTATATCAACTTATATCCCCATTAGATTCCTATCAAATCCCAAATAAATCCTATATAATCACCATTTTCCCCACTGATTTCTCTTGGAGCCGGGGGAGTTCTTTGTTCGTCGAGCCGCCAAGGCCAGCAGCGTAGTTTCAGCGCATCGGCAAAGATGCGCAGATTCGGACAGCAGGACATGTGACGGCAACAATGGATCGATGTAAATTATATCATAGATGATCAAATATATGGATTATCATGGGTTATCAAGAAACTAAATCATAAATTATCACGTAAATTGTGTATTAGCAACAATGGATCAGTACATGGATCAAATATTTAATTGCAATTAGATGGCTATCCATCAAGAATGATTTGGGATATTGTCAACAAATGTAAATCATATATTCAAAAATATGATTGTGATTATATATACATATTTTTATTATCACGAAATATGGATGATCATTATCGGAGTATGTTCTACAGAAATTGAAAATAGTGATTGTCCAGTTCGCTGCGTTCAATAACCAGAGAGTATTCTACAGCCATAGTATTCATCTAAGACGCACCTGTATACAATATATGTATCAATATGGGCTTTTCCCCTCAATTTCAGAAAAAGCCATATTGATTCCAGTATCTGGACCCTACGAGTAAGTAGCCATACAAATTGGTACTTTCCCGCGAAATGAGTGGGGTATACGATATAACTATGGTTACTAAATGTTACTAAGCATAGTAACCCCCAAAACGATTCAATAGAACGGTAAAATCCGAAGCGAAAATAGCGATGAATCGCTTTGCTATCTTGTTCTGAGGTCACGTCATAATTATGTACATACATGTGTATAATATATGTCTATGTGTGTATTAGTGTGTATGTGTGTGTGCGTGTGCGTGCGCATATGTGTGTATAATACTGTTATATATTTTGAATACAAACAGGAACAACAATTGTTCGGAAGTTGGCAATCCACACTAACCCGCCTTTCAGGGGATGGCAGATAGGGTTTTTTCATGTTTTTTCATGTTTACATGCATACGTACATGTTTGTGCGACAAATGAATATACATAATCATACATGTTCTAATAATAGACTATTAAATATACATAGTGGGGTGGCACTCAAACAGAACTGGGATATAAGGTAGCAGATCCAGGATGCGGTCAACAATACCCAGCAATATTAGCGGAACGGTTCCAAATCCAGGAGTATGCTATGCTCGCTCAACAGTGGGACGACTAAATTCACTCATTATAAATAAATATAAATAACACAATCATAGATTGCTGATGATTGAAAATAGCTGCTGTTGGATTTGCAAGACAAAGCTCTCTCCACTTGGGCAAACAGGTGTAGGCTGCTATCATTTATCATCTCAAATTAAATGAGTATGCCGTATGTAAGTTGGCCCCGCAAACTTTGTTCAAGGGTGCATTAATGGAAACACTGGAGTCATTTCCCTCCTGCAAAACAACTTGAGATCGCAAATCATTGCGTGGAGTGCGCTAGACTCCAAACTAAAGTGCTACATATTGCATGGACCAATGCAAAAGTACCCGCTCGATTTCTCGATCTTGAATGGTGCTGCGTTAAGGTTTGCAGAGTGATGCAAGGATATGCAAGGTATCCAAGTGATTTGCACCAATACTTGATTCCACCTGTGAGACCTAGCTGCAGCCAAATTTGATGGTTGTGAACTCATTTTCCCATAGTTGCCCTCTAAAAATGGCCATTGCTGCCGGGGAGGGCATCATCCGATGAGATTCTGAGAATCTTGCGGCACCACCACCTCAGGCTTCCAGAACTATCCCCTGGTAGTTTCACGGCTTGCTATGATCTGCCTATTGAGATGGTGATTTTCCTTAGCGAACTGGTCAATGACCAGAGGGCATGTGATCTGAATCAAGTGTATAGATACAAGTCAGAGAAGGATATCGAACCCCAAGAGGTTTCCCGAGAAATCTTTGTTGGAAATTCTTTCTGCTACCCTCTGGGAATCAGACATGGCAATTATATAAAGACTATTAAAGACTTACAATGAATGGTGTTTCAATGGGAAGATCATCTATAGATGGTGGATGTTCCAGCCATTTTTGACTTTTCATAGGGTTTTTTGGATGAAGACTTTGCTGGTTCCGCTGCTTCATTCCTGGCTACTCAGGGAAAGTGTCGAATTGCCATAACTTCTGTCCTTATCCAGTTGAAGTCAGTTTAATTCAGTTTAAGTCAAAACCTCTTTTCGCCAGATTTAGCCTCCATGATGTGCGCTAAAAATAGTTTTGTTTTGTTGCACAAATTGCACATCAGAGATTTTATACATTCCTGGCTCATGAATTCTGTGTCACTCCATGTAAAACAGTACCTTTTCGCGTCCCAACAAAGCGTCAGCCTAAGCCCCACACCCCACTGTGCCAGCAGGTCAGCCACAGAGACGCCCTCAGTGGAAACCATGCTCTGATCCGAAACAATGCGGATTTACATGGGGGTTATACCTTAAATCCACCCATTAAAAAGGCCATGTTATATCATTGAAGAGGGAAAAGAATGGAACAAAAATTGAAAAATTGAAATACATGGAACTGGGGATAAACCATGATTTAAAAAGGATACCCCATGAACTCGCCAAGAACCGGGATACCTGCCTCAATTTTCCACATTGCTCTACATTGTCCCAAAATGTTCCAAGATGTTCCACATGCATCCCTTGGATTTCCATGAGCATCATGGCACCCCTGCCATGGCAAAAATTCTCATTCTTTCGTGGAGAAATGGCATCTGGCTGAGGTTCTGTGGCTCCAGGGTTCCCAAGTTCTTTTTGGCATTTTTGGCATTTTTGGCCGTCAAGCATCACGAAGCACCACGAAAACAAGGGTTCTGTTGATGAGTGAAGACTTTTCGACCAGTTCAAAATTGAAACCTCAAATAGCCAACAGGTTTGATGACACTGGAATAAACTCTCTGGGGGGGTTGATATCGGACAACCGGTGACAGGTCATCAAGACTGAACGCTGTTTTTTCTTTGCCGGATGCAAATCCCACAGTGCCGCCACTTGGATAAGGCATGAAAATCATGCCTGGCTATAAACATTGTTCTCTGGTTTTAGAGGAGAAAAGCATGATTGTGCTTCCTCTTATGCTACCTCTATAGAGTCAATTGCCTCCAATCTCGTGGATTTTCAGGGCTTTGAATCTGTGGGCCAATTCCAGCCCCAAGGGAAACCGTTACAGGGCTCCCAACCACGCTCTCCTCACCTGAGAAAACGGTGGGTGCAAAATGGAGGAAATCCAGTTTTCAGCCTTGCCCGCTCAAAGGAAAGACGGATAGTACATGACTAATATGGGAAACCCTGGCTGCCATAAACCTACCATTTGGGATGAGATTTACAACCCATTTTTGGCAATATTGGGGATGGCTTGTTCTTTGTTATCACATTACGCAATTTCACTGATACTTTCTTTTTGACTTCTGCACCTTCAGCCTGGAAGGCTGGCCGTGAGGCGTACGGAATCATCTCCGTAAGTGACTGAAAAGATGTGGGGGCAGTTAAGAAGGCATGCAGTGTCTCCTCGCGGGGGCTCACATAGATCTACCATGATCTACCGTCAATTTCACGCCATTTAAAGAGTGGGAAAATATGCGAAAATGCTGTTCTCAACCGTCAAATTCTATCAGGTGTTGTTGTTCCCATGTTTTTGCTGACAGATTTTTACCGTCCGACGAAACGCACACTTTGCACATTGACATCATGTTGCATTGTACACATATTGGGTGGGGTGGGGCTAAAAACATCCGTG
Source organism: Symbiodinium sp. clade C Y103 (assembly GCA_003297045.1). Taxonomy (NCBI): domain Eukaryota; class Dinophyceae; order Suessiales; family Symbiodiniaceae; genus Cladocopium; species Cladocopium sp. clade C. Next base: position 13,663 of record BGPT01002876.1, read on the forward strand.
TCTGCGTGCGCACACTCTTCTTGCTACGTTAGAAGATCTTTCTCCTGCGATTGCCCACGTTTTGCACACTATGTTAGACCATTACAAATAAGCGCAGAAGTCACACCAACTTGGCTAAAGGAATCCTTTCCCGCACGGAACTCCGCGCACCAACATGCTGAGAAAGTCACACCAACAGTTTTCCCTCATGGAACTCCGACGATTTGTGGATAAATGACTGAAGCAGCCTATTGTGCAAAAAACTGTAGATCACCATGTGAAGGCAAGCTGCGCCAAAAAAACAACTTGCATTTTGAATTTCGGTTGCCTTCAAATTTTGAATGATGCGAACCCCAACGTCTACGCAAGTTTTAGCTGGATCGTGACAGTACTGGTTTGGAGGCGCACTTCAGCTGAGTGTCCTGGGCCAAACCCCTTGTGAACATGTGTTGCATTGAATTAGCAGAACACAGGCTTGGGGGCATGCTTGAATCTGGCTTTGGCTGTACATGTAAGGGCAAATTCAACGAGGTCCGAACGAGGTGCACTTGCACACACTGTGCATGCTACATTAGAAGATCTTTCTCCTGCACTTGCATAAGCATTGCATGCTGTATACTGGAAGATCTTTCTCCTGCACTTGCACATGCCTTGTATGCTATACGTTTGAAGATCTTTCTCCTGCACTTGCAAACCCTGTGCATGCTACATTAGAAGAATTTTCTCCTGCACTTGCATAAGCTTTGCATGCTGTAGGTTGGAAGATCTATCTCCTGCACTTGCACATGCCTTGCATGCTATACGTTAGAAGATTTTTCTCCTGCACTTGCACATGCTTTGCATGCTACATTAGAATATCTTTCTCCTGCCATTGCACATGGTTTGCAAGCTATACGTTAGAAGATCTTTCTCTGCACTTGCACACGCTTTGCATGCTAGGTTGAAAGATCTTTCTCCTGCAACTGCATAAGTTTTGCATGCTATACGTTAGAAGATCTTTCTCCTGCAACTGCATCAGTTTTGCATGCTATACGTTAGAAGATCTTTCTCCTGCACTTGCACACGCTGTGCACGCTACATTTCAAGATCTTTCTCCTGCACTTGCATAAGCTTTGCATGCTGTAGGTTGGAAGATCTTTCTCCTGCACTTGCACATGCCTTGTATGCTATACGTTTGAAGATCTTTCTCCAGCACTTGCACACCCTGTGCATGCTACATTAGAAGATCTTTCTCCTGCACTTGCATAAGCTTTGCATGCTATACGTTGGAAGAGCTTTCTCTACACTTGCATAAGCTTTGCATGCTAGGTTGGAAGATCTTTCTCCTGCAACTGCATAAGCTTTGCATGCTACATTGGAAGATCTTTCTCCTGCATTTACAGATGCCTTGCATGCTATACATTAGAAGATCTTTCTCCTTCACTTGCACAAGCTTTGCATGCTACATTGGAAGATCTTTCTCCTGCATTTGCACACGCTGTGCATGCTACATTTCAATATCTTTCTCCTGCAATTGCACATGCTTTGCATGCTGTACATTAGAAGATCTTTCTCCTGCACTTGCACATGCTTTGCATGGTACATTGGAAGGTCTTTCTCCTGCACTTGCATATGCTTTGCATGCTATACGTTAGAAGGTCTTTCTCCGGCGCTTGCACACGATGTGCATGCTACATTAGAAGATCTTTCTCCTTCACTTCCGCACATTCGTGCTGCTATGTTGGATCTTCACCTTGCTATAAAACCTATAAGGGACTTACCAAGCGTCTTTCTTTGCTTGTGTGTCAGTGTAACCATTCCAAAGGCATTTTCTGTCTCAAGAGGTGAACCAAAGAGGCACAGTGTCCACACTGGAGGGGTTGACCATTGGTGGACGCCAATGAAACATGCCATTCCCAGCAACTTCATGAGCACCAAACGAACCAGGGTCAGTAAGAAAAAATAAAAATATCTATTTTAAGTACGTTCCTGTCAGTGGAGATAGGAAAATCCCAGCAACTTGCTCGAAGTCACTGAGAAGAGTCTCGAAGAGCTTGCTTGAAAACAAGAAAAGCAGGTCGGCGTCCGAGAAAGGCGACAACGCTGCAAGGGTTGCCGACCCAAAAGTTGCACATCCACTTTCAGAGACCCCATTTTGATCCATTTTGAACATCAAAATGGACGGTTCGCTATAGCGATCCTACGATGATATGAACCAAAAATTGGACAGCCAGGCTGCCAGGGCTAAGGGCCCCCGGCCCATCTCTGCTTGAGTCATGTCCTGTAGTGCACCATCCTGGCGCCAGAGCTAGGGTTGGTTTTCGTGACTATCATGGGTCGAAATTCTAATGCCCGCCCAGAGGACTGCAAATGCTGGTCCTGTCTAGTATTAACCATCCAAATTTAGGGGTACCCAATTTTGGGATATGCATGGATGTTTTCTGGCCCGTACCGGCCCATACCCTGCAGTATATGTTCGTTGGTCACCTGGAAGTGGAGCTGTGGACAAGGGCCATGAAGAAGCATGGCTACATTGAGCTGGGTCATCGCACCCAGAGTAACTCGCGGAAAATCAAAACATGACGAAAACATACGAAGACTATAGATGAGATAGATGAGTGCCTCACGGAAAATGGTCCTAAATTCTCACTCAAAGGTACTCAACTCAGAGGCTATGCTGCCGGGACACCGCCAACCAAAATCCTCGATGCTGTTCACAGTACAACCTGCGAGAGCACCAATCAAATTTGCCCAGAAACGTTTTTTTGAAACACCAAATCTGCAATTTTGATCAATTTTGATGGGGGAATGAAGATCAACCATGGGATTTTGGGGTTTTGGTGTTCCAAATTATCCGAATTGTGAGCAAACCTCAATCAGAGCTTCTCCTTGAAGCTTCTTGGGAGCATGGAAAAAGTCATGATCACTATCACAGGACATGGCTGGGTTGTGGAGGCTGATACCCATAGCGCGGGTGTTGGCTACCACTCGAGGGACACTTGGTGACAAATCATCAAGCTCGTTTCCCAGAGGGACGTTTGCAGATGCCTTCAACCTTCCAAGCAGGAAGCCCTCTACTAATGAAACAAGGTAATCACACATGCCGCACCCATTTAAAGATGATGTTCGTTGATTTTCCATTAGATCATCCGCCAGGCATTTCCCAACTCGCCATCTTTGATTAGATCAGCTCCAGCCTCTGTTTCTGGGCTGCGAAAGACCTTCGCAAAGTGGTTTATGGTCATCCAACCCCATGGCAATCCAACCCATATCGGACATCCAACTATTGGCCATGGCACATATGCTGGAAAAAGATGGAAAAACTGAATGCATGCTGCACATGCCCCAATCTCATCCAATCTCCACACTTGTTGTTTGTTCTGTGTGTGTGTGTGCGTGATAAAGGCTGAACAAGACACTTCACATACGTAGACTGTCCATGACTGTCCTCCGACTACCTTTTTTCCCAAAATATGTTCTGGCACAACCGCAGCCACAGCATCTTGACACAAGCTGATCTCACCGCAAGAGACTGCCACACTTCTTACTTCCTCCGTCAACCCCAGACATTTGGAACCCTGACTATTATTTTGGGGGGTTACCAGCCAAACAGTTTTGCAAATCAATCTATATTGCAATTGATTGCAATTGACTATTTAAATTGGTACCCCTATTTATTAGAACAGGGGGGCTCACATAAATCCTGACGACATCCATCAAGACGGCCCCATGGCATGCAGCTCTCGGCGGCCGGGCAATCGGAGACGAGGCAGTTCGACCCGCAAGCTTTGACCGGCCTGGCTAGACTGTGGATCAGCTGTTGACGTCTTTGGGGTTATCCAAAAATGGCGAATGCGCCGTTCATTTGCCATGCAGTATGGAGAAAAGTGAAACATGATGATCAAACATTGGACATTGGATTGGTTTGTCTGAAAATGGATGAAATTGGTGCCCCAAAATAGCACTTTTGATCCGGAAAATGTGATAATTGACCATCTTCAAATTCTTGGGCGCCTTATTTTCAGACAAACCCATATGTCATATTAATATGTAGACTGTAGACATATGTCCTGGTTTTGGTGCTTAAGACTTGCTCAACCTCCTGTAGTACAGTTTACAGAGGTGTGGTCACTGACCGGGTCTGCTGATTGTCCTATCCATGATACCCAGGCCCTTCTGAGCTGTCTACCCACACCAAAATATGCGACAGATTCTCCAGCCTGTCATGGACCGAGTTTCGACAGGTTGTCAGTGCGTTGCCAGATTGTCTAGCAGTTTGCCAACACTTGTCCGAAATATCTTTTTTTCAGCGACTTACAGTGCAAAATAAACATTAATGTTCTTCATGCATATGGAGAGAGAGAGAGAGAGGGAGAGAGAGACGTGTACCGAGAATATATGCCGTCATGATCCCTGAAGGATAGTGATGCTAGACTTTCAATCAATGTTCAACCCTCCACACATCCGCCGCTTTCCGCTACGCCTGGCCAAGATCTTGGTCAGTCCGTTTCCCCGTCCTCAGCGAAACTGTCGTAGCGAAGCTCAAACTGGAAACGGCAGGTCCAGCCACTGAGCTGCCAGGCTAAGATTCACTAAGACTTCTGGCCTTGGACGTCCATTTGATCATGGAATGTCATGGATATCCTGGTTTGTTCAATGTTTTGTTTCTTTCTATGACTAGACCATACCCGACCTACGAGTACATGGAAGTTCTTGAAGTGAGGGACCACGTGAAAATCGCAAAAGAAGCAGCAAGCTGACTGCAGGGAGACTGCTTCACTCTTCTCATGCTAAGCATAACTCGGCCAATCAGAGCCAGGACGGGCAGAGTGACAGGCACAGATGCGTGTATATAATATACATAAATGTATATATATATATATACATATATATGGCTGTGTGTATGTGTCAATCTTTCTATCCATCTGTCCATCCATCCATCCATCCCTCCCTCCATCCAGTCCATGCATCCACCTTTCTATGTATCCATCTATCTATATCATATATTATATATACTATATTATATATATATATATATTACATCTCTATCTCTATCTCTATCTCTATCTATCTAATCGAATCGAATCGAGTCTAGTCTAGTCTCACCTCATCTCATCTCATCCACCTATCCATCTGCCTAGGCCATCAGCTTCCAATTGCTCAACTCCTGGGCCCGCTGCGCAGCGTTTGGCTCCTCCACGGGTCGCCGCCTCATGGGAGCACCACCAGAATGGGAAATTTCATACGCATGGGATATGTAGCCATTGAAAATTGGCCATAGACTATGAGAGTTATGCCGTTATGCCCATCATATACCTCCAAATGGATCTCCAAATGGCCTTTTGGATGGTGAAAATCATTAGACTCAGGTAATTAAACGTAGCTATTGAAAATTGCCATTTATAGTGGATTTTCCCATTAAAAATGGTGATTTCCCATAGTTATGTTAGTTTACCAGAGGGTAGACTCTATTGGAATTGGAGGTCCCCGATTTTCAGACCGATCATGGGGCGACTCTGGGCGGCCCCACTCCACTCGTGCAGTGGTACCCTCAGCCGTGCGCACCAGCTGAATTCGGAGACCTGGGATGCTCAGGTTTCGGCTGGGGCAGCATCAGCATCCCTGGCATTTTTCCCTGCAAACTCACACCCCATTTGGAGAAGTTGCCTCAAACATACGCTGAATTCAGGACCAACTCAACTGAACAAAGAGCCCATAGCAGGGGTGCGCTACCAGGAGGGAGCTATCTAACTTTCTGCTGATGGGAAGAAGTGTCTGCAACATGCAGCGGTCTTTAAACGGATTAGAAAGAAGTCATGGGAAGTAATCTTGGTACTGTGGACATACATTGTGCAAGAAGTGGACTTTCCTTCTTGGCTTGTAAGTAATTGGATGATATTCGATATACAGTAACAACTATAGCTTACCCTAGCCCCCACCTTGGTTTGTCTGAGGGTGGTAACCCTAAATCCACTATCTGTGTCACTCTCTCTCTCTCTCTCCCTCCATCGCTACTGCATCCCGTAGGTTCAGCAATGGATTAGCATCATTTCCCCCGTGGAAATTGCCATGTTGGGGTAAGGGCATAGCGTCTACCCGTCTACCCAATGTTCAGACACACCCACACATAATATATTGCTGGTTTGTCCGCATTCTATCCCCATTATATCATATTACATCCCCAGAAATGCCCAGCATGTTATATTAACTATATTCCCCTAAATATCCCCATTATATCATATTGTATCCCCATGATATCCCCATCATATCATATTATATCCCCATGATATCCCCATAACATCCCCACTATATCATATTACAGCCCCAAAATGTATCCATTGTATAATGACATTATATCCCCGTCATATCCATCATTATCTCAGCCCCCACCTTAGGAATTGCCTCCATCTCAAACCATCCCCTCGTGAGTTGTAGAAAAGAGCGGCGTGTGGCTTCGTCCTTGCTGGGCATGACTTCTTCCCCCTCAATCTCGCCCACGCCTACAGCAGCAACGATCTGACACCGCTAATCTTCGATGAGTGTGTCTGGAAATGTGGTATACCCGGTATGCCCCAAGTGATGGCTATAAAAAATCGGGAAAATGATGATCGTCTATGGGATTCTGGCGGGTCTACCAACAATGCCAAATTGTTGGAATGCCTAAGATTTCTTAATGTTTTAGATGGGTGGAGCCAAGAGGGTTGCTGACGGCCTCCCTTTGCAGCAGAGTTTGAACCACGACAGCGCCAGAAGCGGTAGCGCTGCAACCTCGGGTAATTCAACAGATTTGCCGGAAAATCACATAAAATCACTATGGGGGTAGATATTGTAGGCAAAACAGCGGACTTTTCATGGGTCATGGCTTCCAGTTCGCTGCAAGCATTCTTCGCGGAGCCGGCCCTGAGCGTTCCAGCAAGGCATCTGGCAATAGTCCACGCAAGAAGCGACGAGGCCTGAATCGTGCTGCCCGGTGTGTTCGGATTCAGGACCTGGGAAATCTCAGGTCTCTACAATTGACTTGGGAACTTCTGAGTGATGGCCAAGGCAAATCAGATTAGAAGTATATAATCCTATCAAATGCATAAACAGTCGCTTCTCCACCAAGCGAAGCTGTGCAGAAAACGGTTCTCCTTTAAATTGATGTACTGCATGTGCATGCGTTTGCACATGTTTGCACATTCAGCTACAAGTACAACCAAATGAAGAAGGAGAACCGCAAGGGATTGCAGCGGGACTTCATGCATCTTCAGGCGCAATCCTGCTGCAATCCTGCTGGGTTGCCCTGACAAGTGAATCTGCGAGTTGCGCCTGGGATGAGTTTGAGTTGTGAAAAAATCAAGAGGTCTCTGCGGAAGAATTACCGGAAATCGGAAGGCATGACCGCATAGCCTGCATCGCAGAACTCATATTTTACTTGTACATGTGCCCTTCCTCCACTTCTGGAAGATCAAGAAAATCAAGGGAAGTACCAGTCGCATAAATGTCATTGTCAAAAGTTTTGCAGCCAGGACTGGCCAAAATTCTGCATGCTTCAGCCGAGCGGCAACACAAGCACACTGAAGTGGTTCGAGGCACTTGAGCCGACCTTGGTAGCCCCTGGCCCCTGGCCACGAAGGTAGGCCCAACATAGATTGGATGCATCAGCTATTCGAAGTTCAAAATCAACTCCATTCCAACAAAGGAGTCGAAAGAGACTGGCACAGATTCGATACAGTAGATCACTCCAATACTACAGGTATCTATAGGATTCTATAGTTTATCTCTGGTTATCTTAGATTGATGTGATGACAAATTTTGCCATGAGAAGACTATGGCTATGATATTACTGTAGATTCTCATAGGTTCTCTATGTGATGGCCGAAGCCCCGGATTCCGGGCTGCCAGGCTGCTGCGTCTCCGTCGCCCGCCGCCACACTCCAGGCAAATGATCCTGGGGCAATGTGGCCAAGGTCATAGACCCACCATGGAAGGGGGTGCTTCAAAGGTCGCACCCATTTGTGGTGCTATTGGGGATGACGCACTATTTGGGTGTACCACACTGGACCACACTCGTCCTTTTTTCATCCCATGGCATTGAACAGTTTGGACATGTTTGTATACATCATGGTTTTCTCGTGACACAAGTAGCCATCCAAGGGCCGCAATGCCTACCTCAAGTAATCCCCATGACCCCCGCTGCCAGGACCATGGCCCTATGGCGCCTGCATTTCGCAGGAGCCGTTGGCCAGCGGAAGGCCTGAATCACGAACAAAATCAACAAATCCAAGGCACGATATGAGATGATTTGAGGGAAGATTGACAAAATTGACCTGTGAAACAGGACACCATGGTCTTTCAGCAGCCCCCTGAATGGCCCCAGCACAGCAAGGGGATCATCCAAGATCATTGGCAAAAGAACTGGAATCGGCTCTTGGAAACACTTCCCGTTTGAGGACTTTCCCAAGCATCCAGCACGTGGAACGACCACGAGGTGTCCGAGGTGAAAACCATCGTTCCTTAGCTCTTCGAACCAACGGAACCAGCATTCTGCTGGGTGTTGCACCAAAAAAGTAAAAAGCCACTATATGGGCTGAGACAGTGCAAGTCAATCCCCACGGGCCAGAAACCATCAGAAAACTATGAATCAAAAACACCCATCCAATCCAAATGAAATATGTACGGATAAATTGTATATGCAGAAAGCCGTGCAAAGCATACAGGGGTCAAAAGGGGCCACTTACACCAGATATCCTCGATGTGTTGACCCTTGAGATGAAGAATCAGATGCCGGAGGGCGTGTGGAGGTGGTACTCCGTAGTTAGCTAAGTTGGTCAATAAGTCCAATAACTATAAAGTCTATGGTGGATGTATCTATAGTTTATGGGGGCCTAAAACCAACAACCACAACTGGGGGGCAACATCTTGCCTGAGGAAACATATGGATTCTCCATGATTCTCCACTAGCCTGCGACGAGGAGCGATAGAAGTGGCGTCCATGCTCCAAGATGTTGTACACCTCCATGCAGAATTCATCACTTCACTGAGAAACCGTCCCGGAGCTCCCGAAGAAGTACAGTAACCCCATTCACTACAGTCACAAGTCATAAGAGTCCTCTTATGGCCGTCTATGGCGTCTATGCAGCATATGGGAACCCAAAGTGAACCAATCCACCACGAAACCGGCATTTGGGCTGCATACATCACCTCTGTTCACTAGAACCTACGGGTATCAGAATTGGCCTCCCACGGTAGAGGACTCACAGAATTGAGCTTCCCTATCCCTTTGGATCCCTTGACTGATCAACTTACCACAATCCCCGAATTGGCTTTCGAGAAAAATTAAAGCCACGTTCAATGGTGAAAGCCAAGCTTTGCGGCAACTTGTCTAAATAAAACGAGTCCATTGAATATCTCTGCGTTGATTGTTCAATCCCAATTTTGATGCTTAAACCAACAAAATCCCATTATTCTTGCTAGTTATGCGGCATCATCTCCCTAATCATGTTACATCCCAATTGTGGTAGCCAAATCCGAATGTGTCCTCGTTGAATTTGATGTTTCTTAGTTAAAGCCGAATTTCTCCTAGTTAAATCACCACACAAAAAAAATCATTCACTGGATTGGTTCAAGGGAAAATTTACAGGAAACCCTTCATTTGATGGGAAAATCCATGGTGTCCTGTAAATTTTCCCATGAACCAATCCAATGAACCACCACCCTGATCCACCCTGAATCCACTGACGTTCACCGCAACTCCAGGAGGCCTCCACCAACGCCGGCTGTCGCTGAACACGGAGTTCCTTTCGGGACCTGTTGAAGAACCCCTCAGCTATGAAGCACCATGGTAACCTATGAATCTATGGCACATGATGGCAAATAGTGGTTAACAGTGGTGAATGATGGCAGTGGTTGATGGTGGTTATTTGTGGTTGGTTCATATCATCTACTGTAGGACTCTCATAAACTATATGTCTTACAACCACAAATGTTTCACCAGAATTCCAAGTCTCCCCTGGCGGCTGAGACTTCCACTTGGTCCCATCAGCTCGCAGTGCATTAAGCCACAGTTCGTTGGCCTCCGGCGGCACCTTCACCGGGGCGTGGATGCGGAGCATGGACCCCGTACACTTGGGATCAGAACCCCCAAAAAATGAGCTCTGGAAGATGATCTTTGGATATGGTGATTGTTGAGTGAATAGTGGTTAATAATGATTCAGAATGGTTCATAATGATTCATAATGGTTAATAATGATTCACAGGGTTAATAATGATTCATAATGGTTCACAATGATTCATGATATCTTAAATTTCAGGAACCTTCAAGGTTTGAGAACCACAGGCATTGCATGGCACAGATGGGAGCTAGGAACAGACAGAAATGGCATGGAACATGGCATTGGTCCCCACTGCATCCCTCCACTTTGAACTTTTGGGAACATTTGGGACAACCCTCACATAATTTGTCAGTTTGCTATGAAATCCATGGCCCATTTAGTTCGTTGATTTACCTATTGAAAAAGGTGATTTTCCAGTTTGCAAACCTAAGTTTATTATCGACAGTCCATCAAATAATGAAACATGGCGGGTGAAATCCCCATTGTATCCCCATTAAATCCATTAAACATTAAATCTACATGATCTCTCCATAAAATCCCATAAAATCCTAAAAATACCATATAAATCCCCATAAAATCCCACAGAACGAGTACATCCCATGCCCTCACCTGGCACCGCATCTGTAGCTCGAACTCGTTCAATCCCGGCAGGGCTGACAGCACTGGCTGCAGCAGCTGCAGGGCCCAGGCTTCGATGCTGCCAGAGTGGGCCTGGGGCCATGGAAAGTATTCACAGTCCTTAGCTATATCTATGCATCCATCTAATGGTATGGATATAGTTAAGGACTTATGTAAATATCTGAATATCTTAAATGGATATATCCTGATATATCTATAGACATAACTTGGGATATACAACTATGGATATCTCGTTCAAACGAATAGATATATGATATATCTATGTATCAATCTATCTAGTCGTATCATATTATATATGTGGCTATATGGATACATATATACATATATGTGTGTGTGCATATACGAATACATATATATATATATATATATACATGTAGTCTGTAACTCCATCTTACTATAGCTATATCCTCCATAAGTCCTATAGCATCCTATAGTTATTGTAGTTATAAACCAACTTAGCTAACGATCGTGCCCCTTCCTGTAGTGGGGGGGGGGCCTAGATGGCTAATTTGGTGCAAATAACCCCCGGTTTCGTAGAACTGGGCGCACCACGTTGTAGGGGGAGCATTGAAAGAACACGGGTTTCTCTGAAAATTCAATACAGCAACCCTCAAAAAGAGATGTGTCACAGTATATATATATATATTGTTAAGTACAACACACCCTTGTGTGTACAACAGTTGTGTAACTGTACATTTGGTCATGCCAACATGGCATTCCGGTTCAACAGGCCTTGGGCCTGCCTTTGGGCCTGCCTGAGTTGATACAACAGAGCGCAACTGCAACATTACAAAAGTGCGCACAGCTGCCGCAGTGCAACAGTCAGACAACAGCTGCCTTGAATCTTTTCATATATATATGTATATATATATATATATAAAGAGAGAGAGAGAGAGAGAGAGAGAAATTGTAGCAAATCCCATCAAAATAGCGATTGATGACTTTTCTATCTTTTTGGGGGTTGCGAAAAAAACCATGGGGGCTACCCTTGGCCATTAGGGAAAATGGTGACTCGTACGACTCAGCCTGGGCATGTGGATCCTGATGCTCTTCGGGATGCCAGCGTTGAATGCTGAAGCCTGCATGGCCCACCAGGTCCTTCCAATCCTTGGGTGCTGGTGACATGGCATCTGGCAAGGGTCAGTAGAATCTGGACCAACAATGACCAACACCTTCTCCCTAATGCTACAAAACCCCTCAAAACACTGGTAAACAACCAAGATTTTCTCTCTTCATTTGGAGGGGCGAAGAGATATTGAGAGAATTTCAGAGATAGTTCATATATTTTCACATTCGGAGAAGGGACTCGTCTGGAAACTCCCAGCCCAGCCGTGTTTTTTGAGGCCAATCGTTTGGGCTGGTTGAGTCCGGAGCCCGTTTGGCCGCCACTTCTCGTTCGACGCAATGGACGTCCGAACCTCGCAGGCTGCGAAGCAGTTCATCTGAAGACCATTGAGAGGGTCCTGTCCCGAAGGCCTGTTGACCAAAAGTTGGGACAGCCATTGAAAAAACCAAATCCTTTGATGAGTTAGAATATGTTGGGATAGCTGGAATCAATTATATTGAGATCATCATGTCGTGGTACGGCCCAGAGACATTTTGAGATGCATGCTTCAAATGAACGTGTTTTCTCTTCAAAACACACATAAGCCGTAAGTGTGCACGTGGAACCAGTTCGAACTGAGACCCCGAGCGACCAAAGGCCTAGCAAAAGCCAGCGAGGAAGCACGGGGGCCAAAGCCCAAGAAAACTGCCAAAGAATCCCAAAATCGCCTCAGGAACCCTATGGCCCTATGGCATGTCGTGGCCTATGAATCGAAACCATGTTGTTGAAAGTCTTTTGGGAAACTCTGTAGCTCCCCGGCTCCACCGGATTATGGATGGCTTCGAACAGCTCCCTCCTAACGGTCCTAAGGTCTAGGCGCAGGCTGCCATGAAACATTGTACAGTTGGAATGGATAGCCAATCACAAATGATTACATATATATACATATATATAGAGTGTACACCAAAAAAGTATGAATATAAGATTCCATGCATTGTTTTCTATCTTCCATGTGCATATATATATATATATATGTGTTATATTATATGTTATATTATATGTTATATTATATGTTATATATAGCCATTAAACTGCGCAGGCATCTCCACTTCCAACCTCCAAGTAGTCGGGACTGCAAACTGCCTGGAACCATCTTGAAGTGACAAGGGGTGCGTTTGATTGGGGTCACTTTTGGATTTTCTGTAGACTTAGAGACTTGGACTGGATGATTGAGGATATTGAGGGTCGTTCTTTGCCTATGATGCCTGTGTAGTACAACCCACCGCACTTTCCCTAGACTCTAGACCACAGCAACCTTCTTGCCAGTATCTGCACGTGATTTGGCCACTGCACATCTCTAGCCGTGTCTCAGAGCATACATGTCCACACTTTCTTGGGACAATGGGGAAGCTGATATGGAATATGTCTCCTAAAGTTCTGAAGACCCTGGAGGACCCTGACTGCCAAGCATTGCCAAGCCAACACTCAAGACGTTTTCCCGATGATTCATGCGCGCAGGTAGGCCCACAAAGAAGCTGAATCTTTGTTCTCATATGCGGGCTATCCTGACATTGTATGTACCTATGAGCCAAACAGAAACTGAACTTGACTGAAGATGCAATTCTGTGGCGGAAACCCCACACTGCATCAACGCCATCAAGCGACGTCTCACTCCATCTCATCACTTTTTAGGAGCCCCAGGGCTGTCTCAGCAAAGGACAATGGGCTCATTCCATCAATATCAGCTTCAGTGGCATCTGCACCAGCCTTCATCAAGACCTCAGCAATCTCCGAATTGCCTTGCAAGATGGCGTAGTGCAGCGGCTTCCGAAGCAATCCTGGGATACCCAGGGCGTGCCTGGAGTATGGGATAGGTAAAATGCCAAGAGAAACATCGTTGCGATGCACACGCAGTATTCAGTCAACATATGTCAACATTGTATCGACTTCCTGGAGAGCATTTGGGTTTTCAAATGTCCAAGTGCTGCGCGGGATCTAAGTGTCGGTTGGCTTTGGTCCCAAGTGCATCCAATTCTTCGGTTTGGTGTAGGTTCCATGTGTGGACAAAGTTCCAGACCATGTGCGTTGGCCGGGTGTGTCTACCATGAGATGTTGGGAAAAAATGGGAACATATTTTGCTGGAAAAGAATCTACTAGTTAGTTGACACCTCATGACCCTCATGTTTGCTATGGCATGGATTAGTAGCAGTTGCTGACTGGCTTCAGGGGACCGCGACAAACCCTAGGACCTAAGCTCAGGATCAGTGGTGCAAACGGCATCACAGGGGCCATCAAAGTACCAACACCAACCCCAAAAGCTCATGGCCACATGGTTGTGGGTCAAAACCCTGGTACCCCGGTGAACATCCAGTTGGCAAAGGAATCATAGGTTCCCACATGGATATCAATGACAAGAATCGATCTTTAGCATCCAATTCTGCACCACGCCTTAGCAATAACTTGGTCACGTCCAAATGCCCCCCTGCAGCTGCCATGTGCAGCGGAGTTTGCCTCGAATCCGAGATCCCATCCACAAGGGCACGTTGATCCAATAGCCACTCCATCATCGTGGTGTGTCCATTGGCAGCAGCGTGGTGGAACAAGCGGTTCCCCCAGCGATCTGATGCGGGCGTATCCGACGGAACCATCTCCGACAGTTCGAATGCGACCTGTCGATGTCCCGCCAGCACGGCCCAGTGCACCGGATCTCTCTGGTCCCTGTCAGGCCGAAAGACGCCTTGCATGCCTTCCAACGGCAACGTCTTCATGAGCCGAATGAATTGCATCACTAACTTTTCGGAGCCTGGGCCTGTTGCCTTGTGACTGGCTTGGAGAGCCGTAATCAATGGAGTTCTGCCCCACTTGTCCACTCTTATCAGCATATCTTTGGCCTCGCTACTCCTCAGGATCCGCTTCATTTCGCTGATGTTGTTCTTGGCCACGGCCGCGTGCAAACGACTCATGTTGTAGGCCTCGTCTTGGACTTCCTCATCCTCGGAGCGCAGCTCCACACCCTCCAACAATGCAAAGGCACTGAGATGATTGGTAAGGTGAGCCCATTGCGCAGCTGTGCGATTCTCTCGGTCCTGGTGGGATACCACTGCCCCATGGTTCAGAAGCAAGCGAATCAGCTGCAGATGTCCCCTGCGCGCAGCCCACTGCAAGGGTTCACACCCAAATTCGTTCTCCTTCGCATCCACCTTAGCCTTGGCATCCAGGAGTCGCCGAGCAATGTCCTCAGAACCTTTCAGGGCTGCCCAGTGAAGTGCTGTCCAACCAAGTTCATCTGGGGCCGACACCAGTTGGTTTGAACCTTGCCAGGCCAAAATCTCGTCCACCACTTTTTTGTGGCCGAACTCCACAGCTTCATGCAAGGGGCTCCGGCCGAAGCCATCCTGAGCCAGGGAAGAAAAAGACAAATCGTCAAGGCATCCTATGCATGGCTGCCAGCCAGTCTGCATGTGTCGGGGCTCCCTTACACGAACGGCCCCCCGGTTGGTTTCTAACCTCAACAAATATCCACCAGAATCCAAGTCAGCATGGTCAAACCAACCTTTCTAGGGGGCATTTCCCATGGCCCCACCCGTGTCCTCTGCATCATAGGAGTAGCCTAGGTCTCCAGAGGCCGTCGCCAGCAGTTTCTGCACACTCTTGGCATCGCCCGAACGCACGGCCCGCTCCAAAGGCGACAACTCACCGTGCACTGCCAGGATGCATGCGACAGCGAAAACGGCCGGCAGCATGGTCAAGTCAGAAGCAGTCCAGATTCTTTCACTAAAAACTATGGCAACATATGGCAAGTATGGTATGCACAGGGCAATGCAACTGGCCCATGTCTGGAGACTGTGTGGAAGTTACGTGCTTTGTAATCAATGACGGGGGTGCTGGAATGTGCTGGAGCTTGTGCAAATTGGACTGCATTGGAGGGTCCACTGCGGAATCTGCGGTTCCAATGATGAAATATACAAGGTAACTGACCCCAAGTGCAGTGCTTTACAAGCACATGCGGGCAAGAGCTGTCATCCAATGCTGCATGGAGTGTCTTACAACGAAGGCCTCCCAAAATCCTTCAGAGGGCGCATGTTGCTCAACAATCATGTAGCTCAGAAATCTCAGTGCTTAGGACAATGATTCTCCATGATTTGGGTTCGTCTGAAAATGGGGTACCCCAAAATTTGATGGACAATGATCATGTTCCATCATGTTCCCATATTCACTAATGTGGGGAACCCAACAATAAACCATCACAGTAGCCATTGTAGGCGATTTTCCGTTATCCCAAATAGGGGTCTGCGGTATGGCTCCAACCATAACCCCCCATATTGGGGATGGTATTCCCTAATCCCTTCGCCATTCAAATTAAACACTCCCCAGAAAACGTGGTGGATTTACGGGATGAAGCCGCATACTTGGGACCATTTGTGCAATGGGGGTCTTAATATGAACGGGGGATGGGAACACTCTCTGGTAATCAAACGTGGCAATGGAAAATATTCATACCATTCATAGAGGATCTTTCTATTCAAACCCACATTTACAGGCTTTTTTTTCCATCGCCACGTTCGATGACCCCGAAGGGTTTTAAAACAATGCCATTTTAGACACATCCACGTCCGACTGAGCTCCAAGGCCCAGCTGGGTAACAGCTCCAATCCATCTCGTTTTGTTCCATACCTGGGCTGTTCCGTGAATCGCAGATGTCTGGGCTGATACCT
Source organism: Symbiodinium sp. clade C Y103 (assembly GCA_003297045.1). Lineage (NCBI taxonomy): Eukaryota > Dinophyceae > Suessiales > Symbiodiniaceae > Cladocopium > Cladocopium sp. clade C. The sequence goes on from BGPT01002876.1 coordinate 30,114, forward strand.
TGAGACATTTTTGGCATGTTTTTCCCCCCAATTTGGGAATGCACAAATTTGTGACACCAGGAAAAACTCAAAAGATTGCAATTTAATGGGACAGGGTCTGAGAAGTCAAAAGGTTCTAATTTGATGAGATAGGGTTTGATATTCACATATATTCACCATTGATATATCCTGGGGTACCTTTTCGAAGATGATCAAAGACATGAACCCAGAGGCCCCACAAATCCGCAAACGTTCCTTCAACGCAACGGTTCAGTTCCCCGCTGGCCCAAGTTGATGGAGACCTGCAGGCAGTCTGGAACGGGGGGAGGGGAAAAAACAACGTCACAGTGTCACATGAGCCGGAACGAAAGTTTTGAAAGTCGAGCGACTGAGTTAATTACAAATGATTACATATAGAATGGTCAGAAATATAAATGTCAGTAAGGTCAATATGTGTATACCTATATATTATATATATATATGTGTGTGGGTGTGTGTGTGTGTGTGTGTGTGTCTGATGTAATGTAATGTGATGTGATGTGACGTGACGTGAGGTGACGTGACGTGACGTGATGTGATGTGATGTATGTGATGTATGATCTATGATATATGAATGATTAAAAAATGTGAAAATATAATAACTGTAAATATATCTGGCCAGGTCTGGGCATCTCGGCGTAACTAGAATAGAATTAAACGTGAATGCTGAACCACCCATATTGAAGTACTTCGAGTTCCTAGCAGGCCTACTCTGCGATTGGGCGGGACACGGAACATTCTTCCGGTGTTGCTCACACCCCCCCCATGACGGTGGGAAACCTCTATCTGCCGTAGCAACATGATACAAGCGCAGCTCAAGTTAAGGAATACTTGACAAAATGTCCAACGCTAAAAAGTTTCAAGAATGAGCCAGGTACCAGTAGGTGTGGGAGTTAAAACCACACTTCTGCCAGCAAGCGTGAAAGTGAACAGGAGATGCTATCAACAAAAAAAAGTTCAAACAAAAAAATGCATGTCCATGTGCAGACACGCATATATGATGATATATCACATGTTGGTAGAAGTCATGCATCGATTCTACAGATACATCCCATGATTCCCAGCCAGACATCGCCACCCCGCAGACTGCGCCTGACGTCCTGCTGCACCCCCCTGTGTTGTTCTCAGCATCCACTCGTGGAAAGCCTGGCGCAACCAGGGCGCAACCGGGGAAGCCAACCGGCCCTGCTGTTGAATGACCTGCCATCCTCAAGGACTCGATCAAGGGAATTCAACAGCTCGAGTGATTCATTATGTTTCAATTGGCATGCCAAAGCCTTGAATCAATCTGGAAAGTGTGGAAGCAAGCACGAGATTCTTGATTGCACTTTATTGGTTGTATAATGATATTATATTTATATATATATATAAATATATATATACATACATATATATATAATATAATATATAATATATATAATATAATATATATATATAATATATAATATATACTATCTATAATATAATATATATATATATAATATATAATATATACTATCTATAATATAATATATAATATATAATATATAATATATAATATATAATATATAATATATAATATATAATATATAATATATAATATATAATATATAATATATAATATATAATATATAATATATAATATATAATATATATATATATACACACATTGCTCTTTATTGTGGAGTAGGTCGATCCACACATGGATCCATGCAATTTTCGCCATGTCAAGTTCCCGCAGCTCCGTCTCCAAGCTCCGCAGGCTCCGCAGCTCTGCCTCCCCAGGCTGCGATTTAAACCAGCTCTCTGATGGCCTCGATGTGTTGCGGGGGCGGGATGCCAATTGTCTCAGCCAAGGTTTGTTTCAACCATTTCGAACAAGCGATTAGTAATTAGCATAATACGGGTGATGCATTGATTGATATGGATTGATATCTATTATGGTAATTTCTCAGCATTTCAGTCATTGCTTGTGGCTGCATGTAGATATCTCTAAAGTAAAATAGACATTATATGCATCCATATTATGCGGTTTCTATGTCGGAGCTGCTGTAGGTGTGATCTTTTGGGCACATACTTCCTCTCGGCCTTGAGATTCGGAACTCAAAGGAGAACCCACCGCCAACACATGCCGACACATTCTGACATTTTACGAGTACAATCAAACATCTTGAGCATCTTGAGCCACAAGAGACTCCTACCACTTGAGATCTATCTACCTCAAAAAAGCTTCCCAGTAGGCGTTCGCTAGGCATCCCGAACAAATGCTTCTTGGGAACGAAGTCGCCAGGTCTGAGTTCCTTAGGACCCCGACATGACGTGCATTGGGACGCGGTATTTCACTGGAATCCAAGAACCGGACACCCCACTCTTCAGCAGATACCTGTGGCAGCGCCCTTCATGAGATCTCAGGCGTGTCCGAAAATGGAGTATATCCCCATTTGGGTAAATTGAACAAGGAAAATGATGATAAGCCATGATAAACTCTTGGATTTATGATGATTTGGGAGCCTCTTACTTTCAGACAACCCATGTGCAACACGGCAGCAAGCCCCTTGTCTTTAGCGAAACCCAAAACTGTGTTCACATTAAGTTTGAAGGCTGTGACCCAATCAATGGCAACCATACCTGGAATGATGAGGACTCTTTTCGGACTCCTCCCACATCCTCCCACAAAACACGTCGAAATTCGTCAAATATCCCAGAATGAATTCCACGGCACTGCTCCCATAACCAGACTCTCGGCACCTCCGAACTTGCCTTGCCGCGATTTGTCACTGCCTGCAGGCTGTGCTGCCATTTGTCACTGCCAAAGTAACCATCTTCCCCAGCCCAGCCATGGCCATGCCTGTTCCACCATCCGCAGAACCAAGCTTGCCCGCGCAGAATCTTCCTCCATGGAGCCAGAGAATGAGCCACCCCGGACTGGGTGTGGCAAACGCAGTCGACGCAGTGCCACAACAATCAGGCCAAAAACAAATCCGCATACAATCCCGCAATCAAAAGCGGTTTGCTAGAAAAAAAACCATTGAGTTCGATGATTTTCCATGATCTTCCCACTATATGGAACCTTGAGCCCCCTGACCCCCCTGAGGGCCCCTGAGGGCCCCGACACGAAGCCACAATGTGATCCCTCAGCTGCAAAGGTTGGTCATGTCCAGCGCAAAGTCCCCCAGAGGAGAGCTTGCGAAAATAAGTTTCAAGGCTGAAAAATCGATGAATTGGTCAGTTTGAATCATTACATTTAACACTAAATAGATGTACACATAAATATCCACATAAATACATATATATATATATATGTGTGTGTGTGTGTGCGTACACAGACACACAATTATATATATATATATAAATACATCCAATTAATCTATATAATTATAAAATGATTGTATCTGGAACTGCATGTATATATATATATATAATCACCACCCAGATTCAAAACCAGATAGAGATCACCTGCGTTTCCAAGATCTTCCAGGCACCCAACGGCTCCGTCGCGATTCAAAAGCATCAAAGAGTTCCACCTGGCAGGAGCGGAGAACTACGAAATTTTTTACGTCAATGGATTGATAGGTAGTCAAACATGGCTTGCCGGAAAATCCCCCGCTTAGTCCGATCGTTTCTTGTTGAAAGCCTATAGGGGATTTCTAAGTGCAATCTTTGATGATGACTACCGGAAGCTATGTGTTTTTTTACGGAAACCATGTGTTTACTCCCGAATATCACCAAGTCTGGGATGACTGGTTTCAAACCTTCTGAACAATGTGCTTCAATTCGGACACAAAACCCAAGTAGGGTGGAACATTCAAAGAGGACACCACCAATCAGTTTACCTTTGGCAAGCCTTCGCCAACCTCAAAATTCAGGGTGTAGTGGGTATGTACCAAGACATGGCCAGCCTGGCGTTAGATACCCAGCAAAAAAATCATGGTTTAGCTGGTTGATAAATGTTTCCATGTAATGTCAACCGTGGCTCAATAAACCCTGGCTGAGCCAAAGTTGGGGGTAGCCCTAATTAATTGTAATAATCTGCTGTTAAAATGATATTCCAGTCGTTTATTGATTCGTGGTTGACATTCCGACCCAGTCCACCCAGACGACCCAGTGGAGTCCCCCACCTCTCCAACTCCCAAGCGCCCAGCCTCTCCTAGCAGCTTGCAGCGTAGTCACTATGTCGACCACCGCTAAACAAAAAAAAAAACTACAGTATCTCTAAGGGGGTGGTCAATTATGGTGGTTGCAATCTATGTCAATTTTAGACATAACTCGCTTATACACTGCTGATATCACCGTGATTATTCAGTACTTACTCAGATGCACATGCAAGTCGGATATGGGACCACTTAGTGTTGCACAGCGAAAACCACGGTTTTCCCCTGCCTGATGATGCCGATGTGTCCTGGCACAGCGGCCATGCCAGGAAGCACCATCACCATCTCAGAGAGTTCAACAGAAGGCCAGCAGGTGGCCCACTTGTACGTGTAGATGAGGTACATACTATGAAGGTATAATATCAAATGTGCATGTATTATGGTATGTATTTACAATTATGTATATATCTTTATGTTACTTCCACCAGTTACTTCCACCACAAGACCGTAAATTGGGACCATCTACCTGCATGTATTCCCTGTGGTTTGCAAATTTTTAAACATGCGGAGTGGGCCCTACCATTTAAACATACGTACAGAACTGGTATTTCATACTACCTCCGAGCCTGACTGCCCTGGCCCGGCCACCACATATTTAAATGTGGTTACCGTACAATATTTGGATCCCTCTCCATAGCTGGAGGGCAGCACATCTTCACCTGCCGCAGATTGCGGAAGCTCGTGGCACCTCCAGCCGGTGATTGATGTTCAAAAACGCCTCGTCCAGGCTGGAGAATTAACACCAGCCATGGGTGGAAAGAGGCCGGTCTCCTAAAATCCCATGGGATATTTGGATGTTTAGATGCATATGTATCTTGATGGGATATATGTTTGACAAACATTAGAACATGTATGTATTGTATGTACTAATCTAGGTCGTTATTTGATTATATTGATTTTGGTATTGATATAATAATGGGATCCAAGGCGATTGAAGGATTGTGTCCACTTCCAAAATTGCATCCAACACGCACCCCAAAGCTGCAGGGTAAAATTGGAACCTGGTTATTCACAGCATCCCAAGGCCCTCGAACCAGCTGACAACATCCGCAATTCCAGCGAATTGTTTTCGGCATGTTTGGCATGAACGCTTGTAATGACACCCACCCTCTGGTAATCAGCTCCATGGCTTGCTAGAAAATCAGCCATTATGCCATTGAATTCGATGATTTTCCCATGAAAACCACGGGGATTTCTCCAACAAGCTGAAATTGGCGTCCGGATTTCGCAGGGCCGTCGCCTGAGCAGAAAGGAAGCCAGACACTGCCGCCGTGTCCAACTCAGGCACCTCAGCTGCACCCGCAGGATCAAACCCTGCAGATGTGTTGGCTCAACAAATATTACCCTCTGGTATACCAACATAGCTATGGAAAATAGCCCATTGATGACTTACCGAATGGTGAGTTTCCATAGCTGTGTGAATTTACTACAGGGTAGGGAGGCAGACAGATAGACAGATGGACTGACAGATAGACAGATAGCTAGATAGAGATCGATAGATACAGGGATTCTGGATGAATTAGAATAGATCACCTTGAAATAGCGGGGATGATTCCAGCGAATCCGAACCATCATTCCAGCGACGTCACGGCGTGAGGTCATGATCAAATTCATCCAGACTTACTTCACATGTTCCATGAACATCCCCATGATATTCCAGTAGTATTCCATCAATACTCCATTAATACCCCCAACAATAGATTCATAGATTGATTCATGGATGGAAGGACAGGTGGCCTTCGGCTCCCAGGGGGACCTTCCCTGAACGAAGTGAATTCTATCACCATTTTTACATCCAAAATTGCCATCAATTGAGGCCTACTCCGGTTTCAGACACACCCAAATCAGAAGTGACATGGTCAAAACATGGGATAGGCAAAAGGGGAATCCAAGTCTTGACCATGCCACATTGCGTATGCTGGCTTTAGAACCCCCATGAAATCCCATTACATAATTGCCACTACTTTGATGATTCATTGAATCATGTCGAATCCAATTTCTCCCCATGTTCTCCCCATTTTGCAGGGTTTGACGCCATTTGTTACGCCATGTGATGCCCATGTTGCTGGGTTTCCACACGTTTTTAAAGATCAGGGCAATGTGCGCATGGATCCGGCACGCGGCAGCCAGGAACTTCCCGGGTGGCCTCTTTTGTGCGCAACTGAGGGGTATACGGTGTACCAACCAAGCCATTTTGGTTCAACAAATTCGGCGTGGAGACGTCATGTAAATGTCAATTATATCTTGTTTGTGGTGTATACTATGGGGATGGGTATAGATATTGAGGTAGATATTGATATAAGTATAGAATGATGTAGATGTAGGTATATAATAGATATAGATATAGATATAGATATAGATATAATATAGATAATAGATATTATGGATCCAAAGGAATGCAAGACATTGTGATGCCCCCATGTCTTGGTCTCTAGAAATCTGATGATCGAAGGGGGAGTTCCCCAAGGGGCCACGTCGTCCATCCCAGAGGCGAGCACCTCTTTGATGTGTATCGCAACCAATCCTTGAGCATCCTCAATACCTTTGCTGGCGCCCAATGTTGCGGCTTGCTACCTCTGCATCCCCCATGATGGATACATCATTTATTACATCATATTACATCATATGACATCATATTACATCATACATCATCTTTGTTCTTAACATCAGTTTGCTGCAAGCTCGCCTCTTATCCATCTGCCTCCCTGAAACCTGTTCGGCTGGGTCTGAAGACATCTCCCTGAAGCTGTGTTCGTATCTCTCGGTGAGCGGCCTCCCCAAGGTGGCTTGCTGATCAACCCTCGCTCCATGAAAGCCCGCTAGCGCTCCTCTGGACCCTAAAAATGTCTTTTCAATGCAGTCATGTTCATTCATATTGTAGTCCAGTTGTTCTTGGGCTGTGACTTGGAGGACCACCGTGTCAAGATGGGTCAACCCCACGTCGTGACACCTTCCAAAATGATTCCTGCATGGTTGATGATCAGCGTATTGCTGGGAACGCGGAATCCAATCAAAATCATGTCAAGTCTCCAAGTGCAGGCGCAAGTCTAGGGTCAAGTCTCCCATCAGATCAGAAGCTTAACGCCTTGATCTTTCCCATCTTTCAGGAACCGGCATCAGGCGGGGTGATGAATCTCCAGCACTTTCCAAGCGGATTCCGCAGCCTGCAACTCCATCAGCAAGGCCTCGTCCTCCATGCGTGGCGAATGTGGCGACCGTTATAGAGGCCCCAAAGATTCCTCCAGCAATCCCACCCCCTAATCTGAAATACTTTCCAACTAAGAAGGGGCCCAAAATCAACAGTTATTGAGGGGATTTCGGTAAGGGAATTCAAAAATTGAACGCTGAATTAAAACCAAAAACTGTTTGAAAACATTTGGCGCAAGAAGCAAATCTCAGCCAGCCGCTTGGCAGGATGCACTTTACAAATTGTCGTCAGAGATTTGGGTGCTCGTCTTTGTCGGTGTGCCCGCTTCGCGCCCATTTTGGACACATCTGACCACATGTAAATGGATGCAAATGACTCAAATGACCATTCAAACTCATCCACCGATGTAATTATGGAGTTCGAGCAGTGCTTCTCACCTGTATTCCCTAACCCCCAGTCCGTACCTTCGGCCCGGCCAAGCTTCTCCTAGGGCCAGAAGCAACCCTCAAGCCACAGCCACCGGATCAGCACCACCACAAATACTGACGGAGAATTACAGGAAGTGCTGACCATGGTGATGTTTCCAAAGGCGTAAAATGCCATGCCAAGTCCTCTTCGGGATGATCCCAGCCCGATCTTTCGCCAGCCATTGTCGGCCACCAAGGTGGTGCGCACGAGTTGCAAGTTGGTTTATAACCCGGTGAACTATAGATGTATTTACCATGAACTATAGTTAATATAGTTATAAACTAACTTACAAGTAGCTAAGTACGGGGCACCACCTTGTAGTAGTCCACTATCACAACTCAGGGTCCCTGGCACGAAGGCATCGTAGCTCGCCCCAGAACGCTCCAAATACGCTCCCCGACGACCTGAATTCGACATGTTTGCCAAAAATCCACCATTATGCACCATGTATATGATGTTCCCACTGAAACCTCCATTAATAGGAGATGTCCCATTGCCACATTTGATTGCTGGTGGGTGGATCTGTCTTGTCACCTCTAAAACCCTCAGATGCCACCATTGTATCACTGAATTTTCCAGAGGATCCCAGCCATGAGACACGAGGAAAGCCAAGTAAGACTCGATGCGCGTCGCCAGGCGGATGACGTAAAGGATAAGGCCTCGATTGCCACGTCATCTATACGTGTTGTAACTCATCCCTGGATGGGATAAACCCAGGGGGCGAACCAAAACCAGGGCTATGGGACCCCATGGCTTGGAAAATGCCATCTCAGGCAGCACCGCTCCCAGCTCAATCGTCATAAAAGTGCAAGCCCAAAAAAAAGAGATCGAAAAAGTCATGCATTTGATGGAATTCATGATGTCGTTTTTTTTAGATTTGACTTTTCAGTCTCTTTGGGGGTTGCAACAGATCCCCCTAAATCACCCCAATTTTCGCACACATGTGGCCCGCTTGGCTGCTGCACCATCATTTGCCGAATCGGGCCGACCCACATCCTTCTCGATCGCAACCTGGAGCCTGGGAGAGCTCCCGATTTCTGGTGACTTTGGGTCTACCCTCTGGTAAACTGTGACATAACTATGGAAAATCACCATGTTTAATGGGAAAATCAATTATAAATGGCAATTTTCAATAGCTTGGTTTGTTTACCAAACGGTATCTGATTTGCGGCTTTACCACATTCCCCAAAAAAAATAGAGAGGAGACATTCCTAGATTCGACAACAATTCATGCCAACTAAATATCCATCAATTTTATTCCTTATTGTCCAATATCCACATGCAAATATCAACATGTAATATAGTACTCTCAACCGTAGTTGGCTCCAACAAATGGCAGCCACAATGGCAACCCTACCGGAACCCAGCACTAAGCCCATCAACGCGCCGAATCTCAGACCATTTCAAATCCAGCGCTCAGCCCCCAGCAAGCACAACACTGCATGCACAACTGCTTGAGGTGACCTGTTTGTGGGTTTGAAGGTCTGTTGACGGAAGTTCTGATTTTCTTGCGGGGAAATATTCTGAAAAGGCATTGTTTGATGAATCTGTGTCTATCTTATCGATCTTATCTTATCTTATCTTTTATCTCTTATGTGACTTATGTGTCCTATCCAATCCAATCCCATCCTATTCTATTCAATTCTATCCTAACCTATCCTATCCTATGTACCTATCCACAAAGGGAGAAAATTAGAGATCCAATTACCTGTCTGTCTGTCTGCGATTGTCTGCGTACATGTGCATACTGTATATGAGAAAAAATAAGAGAACAGGATCCAGCTGTGCCCATGTGCGACCTCATCAGCTCATTGAATAAGAGCCCCGCAGCAGTGGCCAGGTGCCTGGGGACTGGGATCACTTGCGCGCCTAGAAATTGTGTCACCTGCGCACCTGACCAAATGACGTCACTTGCGCACCTAGAAATGGTGTTACTCGCGCACCTGGAACACAAAAAGTGCATACCCTTCCACGTTTTTGGAACCCAGGAACCGAGACCGGGAANACCGGGAACATGGGGTCAGACTTGAGGACAAGCTCTCAATCATTGAAACAACCCTTTAGGGTTTAAAATTAGGGGACTTGGGGGGGACATGGGGACTTGCGGACTAGGGGACATGGGACAAGGGGACTGGGGAGACAAGGGACTTGAGCACAAGGACTCAATCATTGAAACAATTAGAGTTTAAAATTAGGGGACTTGGGGGGGACATGGGGACTTGGGGGCTAGGGGACATGGACTTGGGGGGGACATGGGGACTTGGGGACTAGGGGACATGGGACAAGGACTCAATCATTGAAACAACCCTTTTTTAGGGTTTAAAA
>BGPT01002876.1:40454-65706 GCA_003297045.1 Symbiodinium sp. clade C Y103
CATATCACGAGACAGAGGAGATGTTCAGGTGCACAAGCGAGAAAATTTCCAGGTGCATAAGCGAGAAAATTTCCAGGTGCACAAGCGACCCCCATGCCGGTGCCTGCTGTTACGGGTTGCTGCTGGTTTCTGTGCAGTCTCCAAAACAATATGAGTCATTTGGAAACCATCAAGCAGGTAGGATGGGCTGGTGGCACAATTTGATGATTAGCTAGTGGTCTCAACTTAGCGCCATCCTGGATGGCAAACAACGACGAGGTTATAAAAAAGTGAAATCACCAAACAGGATTGGTCATGAGGGAGAAAAGATGTGAAACAAAGATCTACAACACAACACTTCCCAGATCATTCTCACGACTGAGAGTCACCTCCAAACTTTATCCAAAAAGCGATCCAGCAGAATCCAAACCTTCAAAAACGATGGATTTGTCTGACGATAGGGTCTACCTCCCTCAGATCAAAAGTCTAAAAGCGAAAATGATGATGATTCACCCGTGGATTTAAGAGGGTTTTCGCGCCATTTTCAGACAAACCCACGTATCATTGGATTGGTTTAAGAGAAAATCCACAGGAAACCATAGTTTCTGTTTCGACCATAAAATCTAGAGGTTTCAGGATGCAATTGTCCCACCAATCCCAATGATCATAGGAAGCCACGGCCTGCGGTCCGGTGCCGGCACCGTGTCAGGTGGCGACTTCAGCAAGTCCATGGGCGGCTGCCACTGGCCGGGCCTTGGTTCAAATATTGCCTGGGGATAGCTATGAGGAGTACCATTTGTTTGGGATGAAACCAAGCAATATTTAGAGGGTATAATTGTAGTAACCCGAAACGAAGATAGAAAAGTCATATGATTTTAGTAGGGTATTCTTTTGATCATCCCTGGGATTGTGTTGGGGGACATTGGGCACCCGACTCAAAGAGTGCAGCATCCAAGACAACCTGGGGCATCTGGTAGGGAATTGCGGGTGATTATTTAGCCATTCCAATTCGCATGGGATACCTGTGTTGACGAAAATGGATGTGGCTTCGGCATCAAAGTTTCAAGGGTTACCCAGCTTGCAAGGTTGCACAGAGTTTTCAAGCTAATGCTGAAAAGTCACACGTAATAGGGGGAATGCTGGTTTGTAATGCGGCAAGCCCAATTGAAATACACCCGTGGAAAATGGCGTTTACCACTTATCTGTGGTTATATTGGGGATGGTTGTTAATCACATTAATGTCAACTGCGGATGAATCAACCCCAGTCCTGGTTGATGAATTCGGGCTTACCCCCAAATCATGATACTCTGCCACTAAAATGGTACTCCTATGTACTCCCACAATGATGAACAGCCCAGGGGGGGTTCGCAAAATGCGGGCTTGGCCTGAGGCCTGTGGCCAACCCAATGCCATTGTTACCATCTGGCGAATATCACAGGATTGGTTAATGGGAAATTTTACAGGAAAACCCTATATTTCACGGGAAAATCCATGGTTTCCTGTAAATTTTCCCTTAAACCAATCCAATGAGAATACTAGAATCATACCCCAAAATAGGAACCTCAACTGTACCCCCAAGTAGTGCATTCTTTCCCTCTCCACCTTGGAGGAGGGCCGGAACCTTCCACCGCACCTGCAGCTGTGGCTCTCGCAACGCTGAGGCGCGGTGTCCTGTTGGAGTCCCCACGGCAGATAGAATCCGTGGAATTCCTGACCCATTTTCCCACGGAACTTTTAGACTTTGGACCCTTCTACTTATTCACTGTGATTCATGATCCATTATGATTCACTATGAATCATAGAATTAGGTGAAATTCACAGGATATGGATCCCTCATAAATCGATTCTCATCCGTCCCGGGAAGCCAAGCAAGATCCGGGGCCCCCCAACGATCTGTGAAGAATCCCAGCAGCAAAGGGATCCTCAAATAAGGCCTGCAGCTGCTACACACTCCGCAGGCTCCAAACACCAAGTGCAGCTTCCCAGGTTCCCGGACGCCGTGAGGTAGCTCAGCAGCAACTCGACATCTGCAGCTCCCAGAGCCTTGATTCGCTCGGGGCACTAGTCACCAGCTGTCAACCGCTCCAGTCTTTAGAGGTCATCAAGGCCCCCTATGTGCTACCAAATGCCTACCACATCCATATCCTTCTGGTAAAGATTAACAAAGGCCTTCACTGAAGTAGTGGTCTACAGCCATACTGCCACGGGGTTATATCCCAAACCATTGGGGTTATCAGCATGGACCCCAACTGCACTCAGAAAGTCACGATAGAATCGCTCCGTTTTCACCTCTCCACGAAGCATCGTGCTGGCCCCAGGAGCCATTGGCACACTGCAGTCGCCAGCGAGCGTTCACTGGCCGGGCGCTTGTCAGGGTGCCACCTGGCTATTGCAGTTCCCAGCCAGGAGAATTGATCCATGGCTTTATAGGGGCTTATGTGGAGTTTGTGGATTTCACGGTGCTTGTTGCTTGTATCATAGGATTTTATGGTGATACAATGGGACATAAGTGACATAACCAACAATACCTGGATAAATTTTATGAGGAAATACTAAGATGAAAAGCTCGGGCTTATTTCGGAGTGTTACCCCAATCCAATTCCCATCGTTCCAGTTTTGTTCAAGCTGCATGATATGCGCGAATGTATTCCTTTGAATTCCCATGAAATTTTGCTAAGTTTGACTCCTCCCCCATCACCGCCACCACCACCACCACCATCATCATCAAATCTACTGTACTGTAGTTCCCTCCAACGTTCACAAACAAACAAATGTATACTTGGATTTGCCTAAGGGCCGTAGTTTTATGATGGATCTCCCATTGGGAAGATATGGGAAAATATACCCTCACCTTAAGCAAACAGCAAACCCAGCCTCCCACCAACTGGCCTACCCTCCATGGGAAATCCCCGAACGAAATGGAGGTTTCTCAAGGGAAAATCATCGAACCAACGGTGGATTTTCCAGCAAGCCATCCATCTATCATCCCAGATGCTCCAGCATCATCTGCTTGAAGAGCCGCTGACGGAGTTCCAGGCTTTTGCACCTCTGCCAAGGAGTCCCAGGTGCAATTGGAATCATATGGCAAACCCAATCGTAAATCATCTCCACTTCTAGCAGAAGACTTCAGAAATAGCTGGTATCAACTATCAAAAATTGGAAGCTCATTACTGCTGACTTTCCCATATGAATTCAAACAAGCCCTTCCAAACCTGTTCTGCCGCATGGCATCCACCAGCTCCGCATAGGGCCCCTTCGCGCTCGGCAGCCCCGGCAACGCTGTCGCAGTTGGCGCTGGCAACGCGTCGTCGCTGTCATCGGCACCTTGAGGTTCACGTGGCCAGGGTGGCGTAGGGCACTTGGCCTCAGACGGATCAGCGGATCCCAGGAGGTTTAACGTCGTGGTGCTCTGAGGAGGAGGAGAGGGAAAAAAAAAGGATATTTACAACCCAAAAATGTGGTTCAAAAAATTGGGGAAACTTCACCATATATATTGAAGATAGAATGAAGATAAAAAATGATAAAAACCAAAAACGTGGAGGTACAAAAATGTCTGGGAAGGTGCTGTGCTAGAGACATCCAGAAACCATGTACCAGTACGTGGCTCCGGGACTCGTCGGACAACAGCTGTGTGACCTTTACCTCAAGCATCCTGAAGCCACATCTTCATGGATCTTCCGGGATTGTGCCAAGGTGCCGCAGGCTTGGCCCCCTTTGCCAGCAGTTTCTCCATCAAAGGGCTCTGGACTTGCTTTGCCATGTCCTGCAATTCGAATCACTGCTCCCCTGCTCTTCGGAGCATTCAATCGTCAGCCTAGTTGTGAGTCAACTTGCCTTTCATGAATCCATGATGAATCTCCAGTCTTGTTCAGTTGAATCTCCATTTGGTGGGTGAAACCGTCCCACCTCAGCCCTGAAACTGCACAGTCCAGCACCGTGAAGTGTTTGTAAGGCCCAAATTCATGGAGGCCGCAGCATACCACGTTCCTTACGTCTACGTCAATTGATGATCACTCGTCTTTGCCCCTCCCAGCTGTTGATGCATGTGCCATTGTCAAAACATGGTATCCAGGGTATGGCTATCCATCCCACATTGGGAATTCTTACCATGGGCATATAATTCCCCACTCATGGATTGATGACCATCCCCAATATAGCTATGCAATCCAACTTTTGACCATGGGTCATCATATGGCTCTCCGCTCTGGCTCCGAATCCTTCGCATTAAAAGCACCCCATCTTCCGCGGAAATGCAGGGTCGCCACAAACATATACATTTTGAATCCACTGGCTGACCCTTTAAAAGAAAACATGATGTCACAAGCATCTCATAAGCATCTCCTGGCCTTGCCAAGTCACATGTCAGTCTGATCATGTAAGAGCAGCAACTCGCAGATGTCGGTCTTCAACTCCATACACGCGGCAATCAGGGCAGTGTATTCCTTCCCAAGGTGTGCCGCACAGATCAGCATGGAATGTCTGATCCAGAGTCACACATCAGAATTGATCCCAGTCCAAAAAGAGGATGGAAAGCGGAGATATGGTGTCCACGTGCAGAAACTAGATCTAAAACATGCTGAAACAATCCATCGACGAGCCATTAGTTGTTGCATCTTATTACGTTTTGTATCTTTTTGTTACCACTGATATCACATCAGACATACTTTCCCCATCTTCCCCCCCCCCCTCTCTCTCTCTGCGAATTTCCCAAGGTAAATTGATGCGCTCCTCCCAGCTGATGGCACATTGGCAACATCCATCACCTGGTGGAGCAGAAGCGCCACGGCAGTTTCCAAGGCGAAGCTAAGATGTGCCATGGTCAAGTTGCATGGGATGAATGGTTTATGAAAGTGGTTTATGGTCATGAAATGTCATGAAATGAGTCATGAATACAACCCATTGGGAATCATATGGGAATTGATTTATCATGGTTCCCATATTATAAGAAATATAACCCTATGAGGGTTTATCATGGTTTATCACGGGAATCCACACGTGAACGATTGATGATCATCCCTGAAGGATTGGATGCACAATCCAACGAAGTTGACCAAGGCACATATGTCTCCAACATGTCCGAAAAAATTAAAAAGTCACTTGAATATATGTTACAGTACCTTTGATTGTTATAGGAATTTATACTTTATACGACTTGAAAATATTGAAAATGCATGAAAATGCTTCTGAGGAACCCAACATACTTTCTGCCTGCTAGCCTGACATCCAATTTGGCCAAACGCGATCAGGGAGCTTCCTTTGAGGCGTTCCTCTCTGAGCCAGATTGTGTTGGGATCGGCACCACCCTTCAGCAACTCCTCTGGAAACGGTGAGCCATCAGGAAACCGACTTTTTATTGAATTGGAATGAATAGTCACTTAAATACAAGCATGATTTGAAAGCCGGGAAACATAGCGGTCATCCCAAGAATGTACCATACAGATCCAAATAGACTTTGATGGTACGAAGCCGTAGTTCGCCCAATTTGGGGGCGTTGACCGATTTGACTTTGTCATCTTTACCCAAGAGTGGTATCGGACATTGTATCGTCTTCTTGCCACCCCAGCCACTCCTGCTTTTGCAAGTGTACCCCGTTCAATGGGAACCAGCACAAACCAAGGAAATCCAAGTTGACGAGGCAAGTGCAAATCTGCGCCCCTGCCTGAACCTTAGCTTCATCCCCAGCAAAAGCCGCTTGTACCAGCTCTGGACAGCTTTCCAACTGCACCTTCTGCAGCTGCTGTTCCAGCTCGGCCAAGCTGGGAAGGTCTGGGATGTCACCGCCAGTGGCTTCCGGCTCCACTGGGACTGCATCAGGCTTCGGCACCGCAACATGCACAGGCGGCGCAGGCCGGGTGGGCGGCGCAGGCGCATCAGCAGGATCTGCAAAGGGATCCCAGTCGTCCATGACTGTCCAGTAAGTGGGCTGGTGCTTTCCAAGCTTCCTGGAAAGAGCTTCAGAACATTTCAGAACTGTGGGATGTATATTGAAGTTATGTATATATGAAGGTTCTGAGAGTTCCAATTCGAGATGGGCTCAAGCTTGCTTCTGAGGCCTCCCAGCAAATGCGTGCTGGGTCAGTGTATGTTACCCAGAGTCAAGTGCGCAGGCAGGCCCACTTGTGAGATGAATGAAATGCCTTCAAACTTGACAACTTGACAACCTGCGTCATGTGTCTTGAATCTACAGTCCATCTACAGTCCATCGGGCTATGGACCTGTGCTGCATTGCTTGGCTAGGGTTGACCCCAAAAAGACTTGAGACGTGGGAAACACACTGACTATCCATGAAGACCTCCTGAGCTTTCCTATCAAGGGCTGAGCTTCTTCACTTCTGTTCATCGTAGCTCCTGTGTTAATGTTTGACTTACTGAGACTTACTGCAAGTCCCAAGGTTTTGTCACTCAAAATTCCTGGCCCTGCCATCTTGAACCACTCAAGCTGCCCGATGTCATGCAGCCTTTTCTGCATATCACCAATCACCCGTCTGCAACCCCCACAACTGGACCCCAGGCCCCATTGAAGGTAGGAAGCTGCTTCAAGAAGAGCACATCATCCTGCGCAGCAGCAAGGTTGGCCCAAGAAAGGGTTCAAGACGAAACACCTGGACTGTTTAATTGGTACCATTTCGTAGCAAATTACCACTATTTGGGGGTATCTCCCATGCATCTCAGAGAGTTCAACAGCAGCTGAAGGCGAGCTCAATGATCCATGCACCAGGGTTTTACTCATCCGCGGTTTCTGACTTCAATATCAACAAGTCGAAACAATTCTTGGACCTGTTGCTGTGAGGTCAAGGCATGGATCAATCCTCTGTAGCCAGTTGCTGAGAGGGGTCGCCGGTCAGTACCTTCCAGCGGGGACACCCCAGGGTGTGCTTGGAGGATCATCCCAGTAAAGTGCTCAAGAATCCTGGCTAATAATCCCCGAACTGGGGTCATATCTCATCATATATCTCGCATAACTTCATGGCTCGGTGACGAGCTTCAGACACCATGGTTTTTCATAGGGGATTTACACATAGTTGGGACCTTACAATGGGACGAGGTTACCAACCACTCAAGTTCCATGGGATGATCGCGCACCGATGGACTGGCGCGGCTGAGGCTCTTCTTGTCGGACTCGTATTGACCGAACCTTGGAAGAATTGCCATGCCATTGGGATTTCATGGGGATACGATGGAGGTTTAATGGGGATATAATGGGATCTATAACTCTATAACCAACGATTTGAGTATCTGAAAATGGGGCGTACCACAGGGGCGTACCATGTAACGTACCCTCAAACTTGCATTTTTGCTAGGAAACATGTGAGGAGTGGATGTACTAGCGCCCAACGTGTCAGCGAATCAAGCGGCCAGCGCAGCACGCCCCGAAGAAAGCCGCTGGGTTTGCCATTGACCTTCCAGCAACAGTGCCTAGGATAGCAGCTACAATTGCTACTACTAACAATTCCCTATATATATATCTATAAATACAATTAAATACAAAAATACATTGTTACATACGGATTGTCATACATATGTGGTGGAGGGAAACACATTGAACTATATTCATATGGGCTGTGTATAGCATGTGTCATTTATATTTGGCAAGCAACAGTAAAAGTGGGAACTGTTGCAAGCCACCAACGACGTGGCCGGATTGCCAGCACATCAAACTCCTCGATGACGATGACGATGACGATGACGATGACGATGACGATGACGATGATGATGATGATGATGATGATGATGATGATGATGATGATGATGATGATGATGAATATGATGATGAATATGATGATGAATACGATGATGAATATGATGATCAATATGATGATCAATATGATGATCAATATGATGAATATGATGATGAATATGATGAATATGGTGAATATGATGAATATGATGAATATGATGAATATGATGAATATGATGAATCATTATTATCATGATTATTATCATGACTATTATGATGATTATGACGATTACGATGAATATGATGAAGAAGAAGAAGAAGATGATGATGATGATGATGATGATGATGATCTGACAATGGGACAAACCATGACAAACTCCCCAGTTCCAATGGATCATCATCATCATCATCATCATCATCATCATCATCATCATCATCATCATCATCATCATCATCAGTAGCTTTGATGGAACGTTTCTGCATCACGCCAGTTGGGAAAGTAACAAGTGACAAGTAAGAAACACTTCTTTGCATGCAAAAAAAAGCTTCTTCTGAAGATTCCCCTGAGCGCTCGAAGTCATGTGACATAAATCCCACATGAGATGATACAGTTCATCTTCTAGCCGCTAGCCTGAAATGGATAGTTCAAGAAAAATCCAAGTTCCATTTAGTGGGATGCCAATGGATCCCCTGCCTCTGGGGTGAGGTTGGTCCCGAAGCCAACCACTTCGAAACGGCCCTTCCTGCAGAGTTTTGCTGACCACTGGAGCCATCCCGCCATTGGCAAGGTTCCCACCAGTTCCCACCTGTAGTGCCACTTCAGCAAGGAATCAGAGGCGGACCTCAGACCACGAAAACGCTTGAAAACGCTGTAGAAACAGCAAAAGGGTTTGCATCTGCTCTGGGATGAACTCTGAATTTGCTGAATCATCACTACCATCACTTGCTTTGAAGCCCAGGAGCCATTTCTGTACAACTGGACATTGACATTCAGGAAGAAGCAGCCTGGAGCAGCTCATGGCTTGGGGGAAGGGCAGGAAATGCTGGAGAAAACGCAGAGAAGGTGAGAAGCCCGAGCATGGCAACAGTTCCCACATGATTCTGTCACTTTGCAGGCAGTGAGTCACAGTCTTAATATCACCTCCCTGGACTCGCGGCCCCTCAGCACTCGGACTTGAGCACCCCCGCATCTTCCAAAGGAAAACTGTGTCGCGAAACCATGCCAGCTCTGGAAACAGTTCGAACCTGAAATCTAATAAATTTGTTGTGCAAGTCCATCAGCCCAAAAACCGGATTTGTCGATATCAAATCCAATTTTCCTCCCAGCGCTTGGTACTAGACACACGCCTCCAGCAGACCCATGAAGTCACAGCAAGCTTCTGCCCAGCCATTTCCCCTAGGCCAGCGGCAGTTCCGGGCGTTCTCCGGTCAGCAACAGCGGCGCTTCCCGGCGGGCCGCATCCAAACCTGGCCCAGTGGATGCCAGAGCTACGTCACTGATTGTCGGGTTTGTTGAATCCACTGGTGACTCATCATTTTCACCATTTAAATTCACAAGTGGATTCACTAGGTTATATCCACGAATATACTGGTATAACGTCACTGATGTTCGTGGATATACGGTATACTGTATACCCCTTTTTTTTGCACACTGTGAGGGTGTTCTGTGCAGATCATATGCTTCAGTGGCGGGTTCTTTAATTCTGATGCCCGCCCCGCACCCAGACAAAGTCCGATCTGCTCGACCAAAGCAGTATCGCCTGCGACCGCGGCCCCAGAAATCGGCAATGTTGTGGAACCCCTTCAGATCTTTCCAGCCGAAGTTTTCTCATCTGGGAAAATTCTCAAAGAATGCTATTCCAGGGTGGAAGTAGGGACTGCGAGACTGGTCATCAGACCACAAGAGATCTAATACGAGCTACCGGAGTGGGATGTATAATGTAGCGATATATATGCTAATCCGATCATATCTTACCACGATTTTTTAGCTCAACCTAGCTGGACCTAATGGTCACAGGGATGTCAGCATCATGGGGCATAGCCCTTCGGCCCTACCATCAGCTCGCCTGCGCTGCAAGTCATAGTCTTGTCAAAGGAAAAAATCATGTGATCTTCTGCCACGCATCGGCTCACACCTGGCCATGGGAGAT
Organism: Symbiodinium sp. clade C Y103; assembly: GCA_003297045.1. NCBI lineage: Eukaryota > Dinophyceae > Suessiales > Symbiodiniaceae > Cladocopium > Cladocopium sp. clade C. The sequence continues at coordinate 50,262 of BGPT01002876.1, forward strand.
AGATACTCGACTAAAGGAGGTGGGCTTCCTTTTTGGTCTTTGTCCGACAATGGGACAAACCGACAAACCATGACAAACTCCCCGATTCCAATGGATCATCATCATCATCATCATCATCATCATCATCATCATCATCATCAACCCCTCTTGAAATATGTATACCCTCTGGTGAACTAACACAACTATGGAAAATCATGGAAAATCACCATTTTAAATGGGAAAATCCACTATTTCTATGGCCATTTTCAATAGCAAACTGTGAGTTTACCAGAGGGTAGTCTGTATTATTAAGATCGCATGTTTCGTCCAAAACCTGTTGGCACAAACCCGACGAATCGACTCTTCGCCAAGCTACTGTCGAAGTAGTCCAAGACCAAGGTGCGCCTTGGCACTGCACAGACGGCTCAACATCGATTTGGTAACTGTCAATGGAAAGATTTAAGATATTTACCCTCCGGTAATCAAAGGTTGCAATTGGAAATTCCCTAAAAATAGAGGGTTTGATGGGAAAATCATCTATAAATGGTGATCTTTAGTGAACATACTACAGGATCTAGATGTTTACCTGGAACTGTTTCACTTTGCACCATCAAGAAAAGCCATTGAAGAAACAAGACGCAAAGAGGGATGCCCCCCACGCTGCTCCCACAACAGTACAAACTTCCCTTTCAATTGCAACTTGATTTCAGAGCTCATTCAAAATGCGAATTTGGGGTAGCCAAGTCTCAATTGATACTTAAAGGCACTTAAAGGTTCATGCCATATGCACAGAGTCTGAGTGCCAGCAAGGCTTGGTACTCTGGTGCCACCTTGGCCGCGGTCTCCATCCCAAAAATCCATGGCGTCGGCGTCTGTTGGGCCCCTTACATTGGACTACGGTCCAAACCCAGAGGTCCAGATTGCAATTCTTGGTATTGTTCAAAACAGGTTCTGGAGCCGAAGTCTTTGGAGTAAAGGGAGCTCAAGCCAAGCCGGCCAAAAAATGGAAGAACCTCAATCACTTAGATTTATGCTGAAAACCAATGGATTTCCATAACCTCCATGGGACTGGCTGGAGCCCCTTGCCAACAACAAGGTCTCGGAGGCTGCTTGGAAAGCGCCCGGTTCAACACCTCGGCTATGAGTGAGGCTGCAGTTGGAGTTATCAATGGGTATAACTCAATGGTGATGTAGTATGACAATAATTAATGGGACACGATTGATGTACGGGTATAACCTGTGGAAAATCTTCGTGGTTAATGGAAATCTCGATTGAGGAAATCATTTGGGAGGGAATGGAAATTCTCCTTGAGGAATGTAAAATCCCCTGTTTTTGTGGAGCTGACCAACCCCACCAAAGCTCACCACCATCCTCCAATGCCAAGCAGGTGCTGTCCTGGCATCCCGGCCAAATGGTTGGCAGGGCCCTTGCGCCAGGCCGGCATAGTGCCTCCGGCGATGCAAAGGTCGGCCACAGCTCGCCGGCCACAGATGGAACGGTCGGATTTTGTAGGGGAAACCCCCGAATCCACTGCTTCATCATCATGAACCCATCACAATCTGCATCTGCCACATCATGGTGGTAATTGTCCTCACCTGGATGCTAAAGATCCGTGCAAGGAGTCGGTCAAACACCGTCGAAGCAAGGCATCCTTGGCTGCATGCGTTAAATCCTTTGAGTAAACAGCACCTTCGAAAACAGCACCAAGACAGGAAAGCCGATGATCACCATTTGTTCACCTTCCATACCAAAACCAAGTCGGAGGAGTCAACACTATTTAGACCTCTTGTTCTTTGGTTGTGTCTGAAAAAATGTGTCCTATACACCCCAAAACGGTCATTGTTCACAAGAAAATGCTGACAAACCATGACAAACCTAGTATATATTGGATTTGGAGGCTCTTCCCTAAATTGTGTTGATTATACGAAATTCCCATCATGCCCAAAAAACGAACCTCGTTCGCACCAAGCCACCATCACCGCTGCCAGGGCTGCAGACACCACCACCCTGGCGCCGTCGGTGTCTCGCCGCGCCCGTAGGGTGAAGCAGGCTGCGGCGAAGTGGCGCCTGGAGATGGAATGCCCGGCTTGGTGGGTGGGAATATATGGGATGTATGATGGGAAAATGGTGGGAAATTGGGATTCTTATTGTGTGTATATATATATATATATGTATATATATATATACATTATATTTTGTTAAGAGAATTGGATTTTAAGAAGATATGATGGGAGACACACTCTAAATGCTGGTCTTATCCCGTCCCCCTAAAATGAAACACACCCAAAATAGGTCCCAATATGTGTAAATCCCCTGCTAATCCTGGAATGTGTTTTCTATCTTGTTGCAGGATGATCTAATGTCAATGGGGATCTGAACACAAAATACAGGATAAACCAGGGGCATCCGCAAATCTTGGAACAAAATCGTAGTGTCCCGGTCCAATGAGGTGGGTCCAATCACTGAGGTTGTCCCAAGAATCCTGGGGGTCTGCAAGGCCTTCATCATCCATCACCTTGCTGAAAGACCCCCTTCCTGAGGTCCCACACGCGATGAGAAAAAGATGTCGCATGAGATCTGCCTCTGCATGAGATCTCAGTGGAGTCTTGGCGCTATGAATCAATCTATTATTGAAAGCTAAGGAGAGTGAACCCCAAAAAATGCCGGAAACCACTGTTGCCGAGAGTTCCATTTCTCTATTGCCAATAGTTCAAATAGGATCAAACAGTTACTTTGCCAATGGTAGCCGTTGGAGACCCCGTCCTTGGTCTCATGTTTCATCTCTTGCATCCAAAAGCATCGAGACTCCTTCCAGGCCACAGGGGGACACCAACACCGGCCGCTTTCCGGGGGACTTCGCGGATGTGCTGATTAGTGCAATGTCAGAAATGTTTCTAGAAATATCACCAAACTCATACCCTAACCTCACTCACAACGCCTTTCCTAGGCGATTAGAAATATCACATCGAAAATCAACTGAGTCAACTGAGTCAACAGTTGATGTCCAGAATTTCTCGCCTTTGCGGGATGATCCAATGGTAATGGCATGGGCAACACCTGAGTCCTGAGGCGACGGGGCGCGGTGGACGGATGTCTGAAAATGAGACGTGAATAGAAGATATATGATAATATATACAACAAATATAGATGGTTAAGAGATGTTGAGAGTTATAATAGCAGGCAGAGCTTGGAAATTTGAAATATGCTACTAAATCGCATCCTCATAATATGAAACACCACCCATTTGGGGCCCCAAAATGAACAAATCCAATACATAACTATACTAAGCCCATGGTTGCTGGGTGGTTTGGTATGCTAGGGCCTAGGGGGATTGTCACGGTTACTGTGTGGCACAAATCGCCAGACATAGCATCATCTTGGCTCCAGACATTAGGCGTGCAATCAGGGCAAATCTGGTCATTGCCTCGCACCGCAATGTGGGCAAGCCCAGAACCACAAACCATCCCCAATTTCACCAGCAATGGGCCGCAGAAACCATCCCCCCAGGATTTTGATATACCGTGATTTACCACTTTGCTGATCTTAAAAGGATATTCTGACATTCTGATATTCCTTTTCTTGATTTCTTATTCAGCCTGCTTCATCCGATTTGACCCATCACTGTGCATCCAAACGGATTGTGAGAGATGCTCCGACTGGTTGCACAGCAACGACAACCTCAGTGACATCCAAGGTCCGGAAGATCAACTGTGGCAGCAATCAGCTTTGTATTCCACGACTTAGCCACAGGATGACATAGTTTGATAAGCTGTTGGACGTGACACCCAATATGCACTTAAATTATATGTATGTCAAAATGCTAGAAACGCTATACATCTGTGCGTGTACGAGCGTTGGGCAACTGCTCACTTCTTTGAATCATCAGTTTCGTCCACTGCACTTGTCCCCAGAAGTTAGCTGAGCATCTCTCAAAATTGGGCACCCCCAAACCCCCCGTGTTTTTTATCAGGTATTATAATTATCAGGTTATATCAGGTTAATTCATTTTCCCATTAAGATTGCCATGAATTGGGCATACGCATACTACATGTCGCATCCCAAAGATTGGCTTCCCAGCAAATGTACGGCCGCCCGGCAACAACTTGAAGCTTCAAACGGATCGCGAAGCGCCTGGCTGGCAAAGTGTCTGAAAATGATTGGGAAACCCCAGAAGAAATTGATGGCTCATTGCATGATATTTCCGATTTGAGGCCATTTATGGGTATACCGGTATACCCCAATAAAATTGGACAAACCTACATGGCAAACCAACTAAGCACTTGGGATTCAAGCGACCTAACAATTCGAAGCGTCAGCAGTGCAAAACCAGTTTTCTAGGTCCTAGTGCAACCCGTTGTCCCAGCTTGTCATGGTTTTCAATTGAAGGACGGTGATCGAAAGAGCAAGTCCGAATGCTCGCTAAAACTTTCTGAATCACCATCATGCACCTGAAATATGATCATTTTCGAGAGATCCCCTTCCTAGTCATCATTTCTTTGTGGTGACGTCGTAGTGGGTTTGCTACAACTGACCCGAACGTCTGCCATCTCCCATGTCGCGCACCGTTGGAAGCTCACAGAGCGGCACAGATACCGAGACACGCGGAGGGTCCACCTGCCACTGCTAATGGACCTAGTGTTCCGGTGCTTAATCTGGTCGGTGTTGGCTTGTTTCACCACGTTTCAATTGGGGGTTTGAAATAACACATCTTTCAAACTGCCAAGCAAATATGCAATTGGTTGAGGCAATAGTCCGGGAAAGAAAAAAATGGTGCAGGGCAGTCCTCGCAACCTCTCTCACTTGTAACAAGACATCCGGTGGCATCGAATGGCTCCACAAATCCTTCTTCAGGAAGGTATTGATTAGATTCTCCTCCTGACTACGACTTATCTTGGAAAAAAAGATTGGGCTGGCATTACCACCCTAGACACGGGGAGCAACATCTTATTGAACCAATTTCCAGACTGTTTTGACCGCAAAGCTGCACCCAGTCGCCTCACCCTTCAGGGCTTCCACATCTTGCTCCTCCGGAGGCTGTGGAGCCAAGCCGAGCCCCCAACTGATCCATAGAAGATCAACTCCATTTCAACCCATCTCTTGGCATTTTCTGGGGTCTCTCCCCATTTTTGCCCGCGCCCAGCCGCTCCACCAAGCGTTCGAAGTCGCTGAAGAGCAACTCATCGGAGCGAAGGTTGGCACTGGTCGCCAAATCTGGGGAACAGCCCAGTGGCAACGCCTGCGTCTCTGCGTTGGGGGCCTTTCATTGGCACCTGGAGCCTGTTCTCCAGGCCTTGCGTGGAGGTTTTTCAAGGATCTCAATCTGATGCCTATCCAATCAAAATCAATCAACAAATCTACCATTGGATTGCTGATTGCCAATCCTCCGATTCCAACTGCGGGCTTTGCCTCCCGGGGCTGCCAGTTCGCTATAGCCTCTCAAGTTTTTTTCAGGCTCAGCTGATTCAAGAAGCCGGGGAAGTGACGGTGACCTGTTTTGGAAATAGCAAAGTCCCACTGCATTGGCCCAGCTGTTTTCCTAGGCTATCTCTTAAAGGCTAAAATTGACATGCTCTTGCTTTCTGCAGACGGGCACCAACGTATCCGCGCGGAACTTCAATCTCACAATACTCAAACAATACTTCAAAAATCTATATAAATAGATTGAAGCACCGATTACTGATGGAAGTTCCATTGTATGCCATCTAAGTAGATTTGCTCAAGAAAACAAAACCGTGGAGTCCACATTGCCATGTGAACGACACCCATGAAGCTCAGTGCTCCACATGCTCCGCCTGAGTGTTTCTCACCAATGTTCGAAGGGAGTCCATTTCCCAGTGTCGATACCTCTCTCCAAACCTGGCATGCGGAGCTTGCTGGACTTGGTTGGATTCTGAGAGGCCATTTGTTCGTAGTTGTTACTTAGATCCAAGTGTTTTCCCACACCAGAAGGCATCTGTTCACACAACATCTGCCACAAATACGCCACTGGCAGCCGAGCCTGTCAACCTGGGCCAAGGGCAACGGCGGGGACCTGGGTGTGGGACCTGTCCAGTGCAGTTTTCCTCTCGGATATCTTGAAATTGAAATTGAGCATCATCATCATCATCATCATCATCATCATCATCATCATCATCATCAATCCCCAAAATACTTCAAATCTCAATTATTGAGGTCTGTATGTATAACTCTTATTCTTGCGCAAACTCGAAACGGCTCATTTCTTCCGGGAAGGAAAGTCCTCCATGGGGCTGTCTCGCTGGTGCCGCCTTTTTCGCCAACTGAATTTGTCTGCGTTGTCTGGCCACCAGAGCACGGCCAGCAATAACGATAACCCCTGGTACAGTGACCCGTCCATGTCCTACAAAGGGTAATCCCTTGGCAAAGATTTCTGAGTAATCCCTTCCCCCCGGTAAACCAGGGTTTTCTGCGGGTTTTAGACTTATTTCGGACCATACAACTATAAGTGTGTTTAATATCAGGGGGATGGGAGTACTGAGACTTCCAATCATCGAAAGACTCATGTGCAACTGGACCAGGACCTGAACAGAGCCACTGCGCAGTTCCCCCGGCAACATTGACTCAGCTAAGTCCACCGCTGCACTTTGCAGCCGGTGCAACGCAAGGTATACTTTGCCCTTGCAAGGTGCAATGCTATCAACATTTGACTCGTATCAGCGGTGATTTGGAATTTTCCACATACTGGTACTGTATATTTATCTAATATCTCAACTGCCTAAACGATCCCGCACGCTGGATCCACCACTGCCAGCGCCGTCAGAAAGGCCGCCAAGCAGATCTGGGCCGTGAAGGCATTGCCGGCCATGTCACAGAGCTGCACGGGGCTGAGATATTTCTCCTAGAGGCAACGTTTTGAAGGGATGAACCTTCGGTAAAACCCAGCACTTTGTGGGGATATCATGGGAACATCCATGGGGATATATTTTTTTTTGCGTGGGGATATCAGGTTGGAGAGTGAGACTCTGGCAACTTTTGAATTCGAAAATCTTATCAAAACAAACTAGATACCCTTCAGTCTCCAAACATTGCAATTGAAAGATCCCCTATATATATTTGTAGTCTATTTCCCATTCAAACCTCTGTTCATATGGGATTTCCCAGCCACTTTTGATTACCAAGGCATATACAGGAAGCTGGACAGCTTTAAGAGACGGATCGGAGATGGATGTTGGAGGAAGGGCACTCCCTAACGATGGGTGACTTCGGGTAAGTTGATTTATACCTAGGCTGACTGGTTTGAATATGAATTGTCGCGGGGTTCACTTGGAAGATGGATGTTCTACATCCTCTTCTCTGTTATATGATTTTTCTAACCATTCTCAGTACATAAATGGAGAGATATGGATGGAGGATCTGGATGAAATTGAAAAAATAGGATGGACCAGTGGATCTGGCCGCAATCACTCCATTTGTATTGGGAGATTTTGCGAAAGCATGGCTTGAGGGTATGTCAGCAGCATGCCTGACTTCTAGGGCATGCAATGTATACGGCATACAAGTGGTTCATTCATGTCTGTATGATATAAAATGTCTACATCTATTGCTATGCATGTATGGATGGGTATGGATATGTGTATAAGTGTGTATGTGTAATTATATGTGTATATGTGCGTTTATATACACCTTTATATATATATATATATTTAGTTATTTATTTATTTATTTGTTTATTTAATTGATTTATTGATTTGTTTATTTACTTATTCATTTATTCATTTATATATTTATCTATGTATATTTATATCTATAATTATATGTTCATATCGCTTCCCATGGGACCAAAAGCTTGGTGGATCCCGGCCCATCCCTGGGTTTTTTGCCACAGCCCTCTGCCGCTCCATGCCGTAGCCCTCGATCTCGGCGGGACCAACCCCTTGGAGGAAGCACTTCTCGCGGGTGCCTCTCGTGCTGTGGTGGATGTTGGGCAGGTATCGACTGGTTATTTGATGTAGCTATCAAAAATAGACATTGCTTTAACAGATAATAAATCGTGATAAATCATCTTTAGATGGGCCACTTTCGATAGCTATGTTGAAGAACCAGAGTCCAGAGGGCAGGTAACGTTGAAATGTAGATGGCACCTAGAGATGCATGCCCGTTACCTGTATGCCATAGGATCCCATGCTTGCATATTTCACCCCCTGTCATGGGACCGAAGGCTGCTTGTATGTACTTCTATCACTTCTATGCATACTTGCAACCTGAGTGTGTGTGTGTGTGTGATGCAGTGATGGAGCTATGTAGACATTGAGCTGCATAAAGAGCTGTGCCAAAGAGCTGGGTCACCCTTAGGCTGTTGACTATAGTGCGTTTCTCAGCAAGTTTTGGGTCGGTCAACCGCACCGAAGAAGCGTACATGCTTCCAATAATATCAAGGTAAAAAGAAACCATGCACAGACATGACTCATCGATGAATATCATCTAATATCAAAGTAGTAATCGGATGATCATTTCCAGCCCGCTTTTTTCCAGTGACTCTTCAAGTCATCTGAGTCATCTGATAGTCATCTGAGAGTCATCTGAGAGTCATCTGAGAGTCATCCGAGTGGCCTAGAAGCCTCCAGTGGGATCCAGTGACCACATACTTCCCCTTGGGAATGATGCAAGGAGCCACTCGGGCGTCCGCGCGGTGGGAGCGCCCAAAGTTTTGATCCACCTGGATGACCTGGGACACGACGTGGGACACGACGGGGATCCTGGAGTTCGACCCGGAAATATCCAGAAAAATTGAAGTTGATAGGGAAAAATGATGAAACATGGGGACAATCCTGAGACAAATAGGAAAAATGTTGGAAACGGATGGGAAATGGTGTTCTGAAACTCTAAAGCGTGGAATGGACCCAATTTTTTCGACAAGCCCACTGTGATGAGATGAGTGGGAGATTGATTAATTAAGTTGGTGTCTTTCTGGCTCCGCATTGATATTTGTCAGGTTTTCCCATCCCCAAGGCCAAGCAAAAGGCCGCCGAGGATCCACAGTGTTCTTCTCCAGGTCAACACCGCGACCTTCCAGTTGATAAGCTGCGAAGGCCACAACATGTAGCCTCACAGCGCCCACCCCGCAGAGATGGTGATGATGATGACAGGGTGATGGGGCGTGGCCGGGAAGTGAAGTTGACTTGCTGGTTGTATGGCGTCTTCATTGCCAAATGGTAGGTGGGTGGGTGCAACAAAGCCAAATCCTGTTCTAGCAGCATGGCCTTTGGAGTCAAAACCATTGAAAGGCATTGCAAAGGAATTGAATGTACTATTCAAATCAGGTGTACACCCCCCAAGAAACCATGGGGATCAATTTTGTGTGTCGAGTATTGCTGGGATATGCCAGGATCGGGATTAAATGATGCCAGAAATGGAAGTTCTCGTTGTGACCTCACTGGTGCACCAAGCAGCTCTCTGCTTGTCAAGGGCAGCTTTCGGGTCACGACCTCCGAGATCTTCCGCTGGAGTCGAGCCTGCAATGGAGCAGGGCTACACTGCTGGAAAACACTTTGCCATCGAAAATCCATGGACAATGGCCATGTTTAGAAAAAAAACTATTGTAAATAGCTTCCATTGTCATGAGCAAATGTGCATCTCAAGAGTGCATTACTATCTGATAATCTGAGTGTAATATTGAAATCGGATCTTGTGTTCCCAAAGAAACTGCAAGAAGACTCCAACTCCCACGCAAACATGGACGAAGTTGTCTTACAATCTCTAGCTGTTCAGGCTGTCACATCTCTGACCTGACATGCTCAAGTCTGATCAACTGTAAAACACTCGCTGCAGGCCACTAACCTGATTAAACCTGTTTGCAGATGAATCTCAACCCTCCTTTTAGATCTTTTAGGTTTGATCATCATCATCATCATCATCATCATCATCATCATCATCATCATCATCATCATCATCATCATCATCATCATCATCAGTCATCGTCCTCCTCATCCCGGGGTTGGAAAGTATCCCAGTATCCCCATTACACAGACCCAACGATTGGGGATATCATCTCCAACAGCTACTTTTTCAAGTGATGCTCAAAATCCCCCAAAGACAAGACGAAGACACCAACGACATCCTTCCAACGTCATCATTTGTTCATCCAACAACAAGTCATCGGACCGTCATCGGACCGTGCCCCGGGGTGGGCCTGATCCAAACAGCTGCTGAGCTGCTCAAATTGACCCATCCACTTGGTGCCTCCTTTGGGCCGTTGGACCGGCAATGACCTGCATGGACCAGCGACCAGCCGTGGAAGTTCTGCAAACTGAGTTTGTGTAAAGGAAAAATGCTCCCAAATCATCCCAAGAATGATTGATGTTTCGTCAATGATTCTGATTTTTCCTCGATAAATGCAATTACCCAGCTTGTTTGAGACAGTCATTTTCAGTGCTCAGCACTATGTTCCCCACACCTGTCGCTTTTGTCGCCCTCTGCTAGGATCTGGCTCATGGGCATCAAGTTGCATTTGAAGGACCTCAGGACGCCACCAGGATCTATAGATCATCAGAGGCCATTTAAAAAAGTGCAGAATCCTTGTGCTTCGCGTCCCATGTCCGGCAAACTTTTAAGTCTTAAGATGTCTTAAGTCTTCAGTGAGTAGAGGTTCGTAGAGGCATATCATATAAACTCTTGATGTATGGACACATGTTCAGTGGAGCTGTGATGCCACAAGATCGGCATTTGCACCCTGTCTCCGTCCCAGGCACAGGAAGATCCTGGAGGCGTCGCTTCCGTCAGCGGGCTCACGGTGCTTGAAGTAAAGGCTCCAGGAGCGCTGCCGACTCTGAGGAGGTCCAAACCTGGTGAAAAATTGGCAAAAATGAGCACCAAGAAAACTGGCAAAATGATCAGTAGTTGATATCTCTCTCTCCATCGCCATCAACCATTAGTTGTCACTGTTCTTGGTGGTTAGTTCACTATTTTGAGCGATTAGTTGTGACTGGTTTAGTACTTAGTTGTCACTTAGTTAGTAAATCTTGGTGACTAATTGACACTAGTGATTAGCTGTCATTGGTTCTGATCATTAGTGATCCCATTTAATGCATACCATACAACATACCCACAACCCCCTGCCAGGTGTATAGGCCAAGCAACTCGTGGGAGGATACACGATGCGAGGCCGTTGCGAAGCCACGCTGCCGAAACGCTGCATCTTGGATCTCAATGGGCCGACGGAACTCATCCTCCGGGCTTTCACCGGTCACAACTGGTCGTCTCAATTCGCACACGAATACGAAACCTCTGGGCTTGCAAAGTACAAACTATACATCATGTTTGAGGAAGTAGTGACAATGCATGGGATTCGTCAGTTTGGCATATTTTTGGGCAGCCCATTTTCAGACAAACCCATTCCACTTTTCATGACATCAGCTCGGTTCCCGCCTGCTTCCGTTTTCGCCACATGTTGCCACTGTTCTCAACGCCCAGGAACAGCAAATGATCATCGCAACGGTCCACGAGCTTCAACATGTTGGCATAACCTGCGTTTGACGCAAAAATCACCATTTGTGCACCAAAGTTGCGAGCCAAGTAGCGATTCAACCACCAAACCTATAGGGATGATTTAACAAGCAAAACTGGAGGTGTACGCAACCAGTAATGTGTTGTTGCTTTCCCTGAATATTTAGAATGTCAATTGATTTATATAATCATGACGATGTGGGCACGCCTTGGTAAAGACATGTGAAGACTATCGGCTCAAGGGTCAAAGAAAACGAGGCTTCTCGCCCCAGGATGTGCCCCTTTTTTTGGCACCTAGTTACATATTACATAACCCCCAGGCAGATCCAAAAGATGAATAGATCCATTTCTAAACCAATGTTTTTGGGGTAGAATTGTATTTAGTATTATAATAGATAGATAGATAGATAGATAGATAGATAGATAGATAGATAGATAGATAGATAGATAGATAGATAGATAGATAGATAGATAGATAGATAGATAGATAGATAGATAGATAGATAGATAGATAGATAGATATGTGTGTAAATATATATATATATATTGTTTTAAATGTATATATATATATATTATATATAATATTATATGTATATATATATATTATACAGGACATGTTCACCCATTTTCCCTCACCCTCAAGCGCCTTTGCCAGTGGCTGTGCTGGTATCCATGAACTGGCCCTGTCCCACGTTCAGGCTGGACAAATCCACACAAGGATAGCCGACGAAGCCCAAATCCAGGTTGGTTGGTACCAGAAACTTTTGGCCTGGCAGCTGGGAGGGGTCACGGGGCCGCTTGTAAAAGGCCCGTTGTCCAAACGTTTGGCAGGATACCCTCTGGTAAACTGTTACATAACTATGGGAAATCACCATTTTTAATGGGAAAATCCACTATAAATGGCAATTGTTCAATAGCTATGTTAGTTTACCGGGGGGTATGGGTCCGTATTTTTTAAACCGTATCTTGGAAGATGTGGAAGTGTGCGTCGTGATTTTGTACTCCAAGATCTGGTGCACAGGCCTGGCTGTTTGACTGCGAAACTTTTCGGGAAACCAAAAGTTGGATCAACTCAGAAGCTGTTTGGTAGTTTTATCAAAAATGAAAATATGTTCGTGTCTTTTTCTTATATTTTTCATGTGTGCTGTACTACCGAATATTTATTCTTTTTCACCGGCACCGCGACTAGAAATCTCTCCACTTGACCCGGACATCGGATGATCAAGGCCACCAGTTCCCCAGTTCCCACCTGTGCGATAATCATGCGCATAGCCATCAGCCACTTCTGAGGCATCCGTGAAGATGTAGCGAACATCCCTGGGCTGATGCTGTAGGTGACCATCCTGATCCCTCAAAATCACACTTTGGGGGTTAATCGACTTCATAGACGTTGTGGTTTCCACTTGAGATAGAAGAATGGCTTGGACTTTAGATGTTGTGAAAAAAATCGACCAAATCACAGGGATTTGGGCCGTCCTTCTGAAAGGATCTGGGGAGGGCTGTGCTCTGCACAACGCTCAGCCCGTGCCAGGCGAGATTCTTAAAGGCGGATGCCAAATATTTGCACTTCTCCCTGCTGGATTCGCAGATCCATGCCACTTCAAACCTGACACGTGTGGAAGATCCCAGGCATCTGTTTGCACCTTGTCAAATATTGGTCCAGTCTGGCTTACCACAGTTACATGTGCCGCAATTCCTGCAATCACGGAATTTACTATGTGTTGAAGGACAGGTTTACAGGAACCCCCCATTTTGGATGGGAGGAAAAATGAACAAAACACGTCAAAATAGATCAAAATAGCTTGTCTTCAATAAGAACCGCAGGCCGCAGACCTTTCCCTTTCACATCTTCAACATCAATACATGCCTACCATCTGATGGCTACCATCCTCTCCAAGCGACTCCATGTCGATCCCCAGGCGGTGGAGCTCTTTGCGCACGGCATGGGTTACCATCTCCGCTGTGCCCCAGCCGGTGTACATGGAGAAGACTCGCAGGGGACCTCAGCAGCTTGGAGCTCCGAAAACGGAGCGCGTTCGGACGAGCGCTCCTTATGTGCATGCCCAGGTGATATGTGGAATGTAAATATACATAAATCTCATGCATCTATGATATGTATATAAATAGTGGGATATCACCAGTTACCTCTGACATATTTATAGGATTTTATAGGAGCCAAGTTCCAAGGTACGCGAGTCATAGATCCTCACGGCTTCAACAAGTTTCAAGCTGCTTGAAATTGTTCCGACCTGTTTCAACACCACGCGGAAATACTGACATGGAAACATCATTAAGGCAGTCCCCTTGAGGATTTGGGGAGGTGAAACCGCGCCCTCTCCGTGCCAGCCGCTACCCAGCCGAGTCACGTGCCCATTTTCTGCCATTCGCTCTGATCGCCTGAGGGGCGAAGCCCATCTAGCAACTTGGATCCAAAATACTCAGCAAATCTGCGGTAGCCCTTGAGAACAGGGACATTACCAAACAACCCCCAGACTTGGCTTGTCAGGAACCACATCCCTCTATAATTATAGACCATTCTACGACCATGTTTTCAGACGCAAACTGTAGGGTACGAGGGTGAAACGACCCATTCTCACAAGGGGTTGTCTGAGAAACTGGAACCCCATTCCATCCCTGGGTGTAGAATGTTCTTCAATGGGGCCCCAAACCTGAGTAAATCTCGGCAAGGCCTAATTGGGGCGGCTGCGGGATTTGATTTGATGACTTCACCACACCCATCGCACACCATATTCTCGGTTCTCTGCCACTACTAACCATGGCTGGGACAACACCAACAAAAACAACTAAAACAGTTAAAAGTCCCACTAAAACAGTGATAAATCTACCCTTTGCTGCATGTTTTTTTGGGGATGGCACCTTTTTCGGTTGACATTCCCAGCCCCAGCTCCCCAGAAACCTCCAACACCTCAGGGCATCGCTCCAGGTTCCACCGTGCAAAGCCCTGCACCGAGGGCACCGCCATCGGCGGCGCAGCCGCCGCGGAAGGCGGCGCGGGCGGCGCGTCGGAGACGTCGGAGATTTCATCGTCTGAAAGCTGGTCAGGGAGCCTGAGGACTTTTTAGATGAAACGCATATTGGGACCTCGGCCAGATTCCTATATTTCTACATATGTATATATATATATATACAATAGGTCCAATATGCTTGACTCCTGATTTGATGGAAAGCTTTGACACACCATGTGCAGAAAGAACTGAGGTTGCAGAACTTTGGCATTTCAAGGGATGGACAACTCCGGTCCAGGTTGGAGTTGGGTTTTTCCACAAGCTGCGGGGCCATGCTCCCCTCAGGCCTTGCAGTTGAGAACCCTTCAGCGGCTGCCTTCCGTTTTTTTCCGCGGTGGAATGAGGCGCTTTTCACCCTGGCCACCCGCCATAGCATGTCGCGACAGGCATCCACCAAAGTACCAAGAATTCTGCTGTGGACACATGCAATCCTTAGGAATCGAGTTCACCTTTTCATCGCAACATGTTACTTATCAATTACTTTAGTTCTATGATCAGCTAACATTCTTCCAAGATGCATGGCGTTGATTCACTGTCAGCGACTCATGCTTTCAGCTGGATGCATGAAAATGGTTTGGCAACTTGCATCATGCTGTTTCTTAGGCCTGCGTAGTCTAAAAGGCAGAACCAGGGCTGAACCTGGCAACCCCTGAGCACAAAGCTTCCACATTGCACAGGGCTCTTCTGCAGCTACACGGAATCAGAATATGTCAGTTATGTCAGTATATTTTCCAAACTGATGAGGCTCCATGGTTGCATCTGTTGATGCTTCTCAGGCCCCCGGGCATGTTCAGCAGCAGCACCTAGGTAAGAATCATGGGCCAAGGTTGCCAAACCACTTGACTTTGGAATTTCTTGGATGAAAAAAGTGGTGCCAAAGTCCGCCGGCCTGCCGGCGTGTCTTGTGGATCTTGCTTGTTCGTAGTTGTACTGTTTGTATTGTCTTTGTCTCTGTCTAGACTTTCCCCTTGGCGCGGAT